>CM060066.1:3219248-3461748 GCA_030533445.1 Cyprinodon diabolis
AAAAATTTTATTTCAGTTTAGTATGGGGGGGAAAAAGGTCAGAATTCTGACTTTTTTCTCAGAATTCTAAATTTAATCTTAGAATTGTGACTTTTTTCTCAGAATTCTGACTTTAATCTCAGAATTCTGGGAAGGGCCATTTTGAATGGCTACTACTGCAGGGCTCGATGTTAACCATCGCCCGATCGCCCGGGGCAAGTAGTTTTTATTGTTGGGAGAGTACAAATTTCATTGCATTTCCCCGCCGGGCAAGCGCAATGATCGCAAAAAAAAAAAATTATTTTTCACTCAAAATTACTTTGAAATCACCGGCATTCACTGAAAACGACCCGTTGCCGGCGCCATTTTTGTTGTTTTGTACACATTCTCACGTGATTTGAAAAAGCAGCGTGATTTTCCACTAGATGGCGTAATTTTTCTCTCTTTGGGGAGAGAATTCTGCAGAGCAGCAGCTGGATGATGAATTTAATCTATACTATAATACACACTAGATTAAAAATGATCAGTCAGGGATTAGGAAAATAATAATTGTATGCCCATACTGTAAATATTTCTATCATATGGCAGTCTTCTGTATAGTGATGCATGACATACATTAAAAAATTTTCTTTTTTTTCCTCTTAGACATTGGAGTGGTGCATTTAAATGTTATGGAGCTAAACATGTTAGATCGGTGAGTAGTAGTAGTGTAAGTTTTTAACCTGTCAAGTTTTTTTTAGATTTTTAACATTACAATTTATATTTTTCCAAGCACACAACAGTTTAAAGCAAAGTTTAGTTTGAAAAGAATGTGCAGGAAGGATTGAAAAGCATGTTAACACGGTAATGTAGGCTTGAGTTCATTATCTGACGCATGCAGATACACACCAGGAACCTGGAAACTTAAAAAATACTGAATTACAAAAAACATTTAAAAAACAAACAGGTTTCATTGATATAGATACAAAAATGAATATTAGGAACTATATTTATCAAACATTAGACTGGGCAAGTAAAAATTGTTTCTGGGCAAATGAAATGTGAAAATTCTTAACATCAACCCCTGTACTGTATAACAAACATGATCTGCTTCTCTAAACAGAACTGCCGCTAGCATCGCAATTCAAAATCTGATCAAAATGTAGTTTTACTTTGCGATCGGTTGACATCTGTATATCAACAGATCTCAACTGATCGCGGATGTCCTTTTCTAATCCAAAACCTTTGCTGGGCCCTTCTGCCATAACATCCAGCAGGCTGCACGGGAATTCTCCATCACCCTTCGGTCTTTTCTTGCTGGCTCCACATGGTGAATCCAATATTCTAAATTAGTCCGGGTTTTCCAGCTTGAAGTGAGCGTGGACATCCAAGATATTATCCCATCTCACCTTTGAGTTCACCCACCGCAGCCAGCCTGCCTTCAATCACACCCAGCATACGGCTCAGCTCCCGGCCCTCCTCGATGCCCAAATTGCCACCAACATCCTCTGTGTTTGTAGATGCATCAGGTATCCTCCAAATCCAAACCCTAGAAATCCGAGTATCATAAGGTCCCCTAAAGTTTTTAATTTAAATGTATCTTACCTAACATCTGTCCTTTTGGCAGTTTATTTACAATAAACATATTTTTTTGATAAAGGTCATATATTTATTTTTGTCACACTGACAGCCCAAACACGTCTGGGAGAAACTGCATCACCATAACCAGCTCAGACCGCTTCAATGGAGCCTTTTATAATCGCCTCCTGTCAAACCCTCAGCGACCCTGCTGACCGTAACGTGTTGACAGTTAGCCGCGCCTCCAAGGTCGACGCCTACTGCTGACAAATTGGAGCTCCTGCTGTATTTCGAATCTCTGTTCAGTTGTCTCCTTGTGAAGAGAGTAACAGCGTTATGGTGACAAATGACAAACCTGAAGGTGAGATGCAAAAAGAAGATTCGCAGCCAGAGAAAACTGCACTGACACTGCAGCATGTATATTTAAAGAGCTTCCAAGGCTGCGGATCTAAGCGTGAAGGGGAGCCTGTTTGGCACTGACAGCGTTATGACGGTGTTAGATCCATGGCTTCCAGCGTACCTGACACATCTGGAAGGAATATGACATCTAACCTGTCTTAGTGGTGCAGCATGGAGCTCTGAACAAAAAGGTTACCAAAGAGTAAAATAGCTGGCTGCTGTGAGAGTCTGCTGGGAGATTTGACATCATGTGACTCAGAAACTAACAGTAGGATGGTGCCCGGTTTGTAGACTGGAGCGAGGAGTCAGCGAGTTAGAGAAACAGTCATGTTCAGCTTTTCAACATCGTTAGCACTGATCCATCAGTCTTAATTAGCCCCATTTCAGACTTAGACAACTTTATTGTCATTTTGTTTGCACAGGGTGTATACAGAACGAAATGTCGTTTTTTTTTAAAGCTTTCGGACAGTAAATGAGCAGCAGCTGAGCAGTGAAAGGAACATTTCCATTTCATAAAATGTAAATCAGAATAAGTAATTTTTTTCTTAAAATAAGTGCATTTTTTCTTGAATTGAGGAGGAAAGTTAGACACTTTGCCAATGAAAGAAGGCAATTTAGATTTAAAATAAGAAAAATCAATTGCATTATCCAATTTCCAGTGCATATTATCTAATTGTCTTATTTTAAGAGTAAAAATCCTCATTCCATTGGCAAGTCATCTTATTTACCTGCTCAAACTAAAGGTAAATACCCTTAATTTAAGACATGTTTACCAATTTCTCGATCATTTTTGCAGTGAGTGTGGGAGAAAAACATGGTGCAAAGTGCAAGAAAAATATTTTTAAGTTGAATTCTATTCGGTATATTATTGAGATGCAGAGTCTTGATTTGTGACTTGATTTAGAGTTTTTTTTTTCATGCAGTATAGGTAGCAGTGATAGATATTGACCTCAAAAAGTCAACAAGGTAAGTCGTCCCAGCAGATTGATCTTTACCTAAAACACAATCTAGTCAAAAGGGAGGCGAGGAGGAAGAAGATGACTAACTCCTGATTTAAACTTTAGTTTGGAAATAAAAGTCATATTTAGAATTCATACTTTTGAAAGTACTTTAAATATGAAATTATTACAATTGTTCAATAAATGATAATGTTTAATTTTCATTGGAATGTGCTTTACTGGAGGCATCAATGTTTGTCAAAGAACACTACTGCCACCTAATGTCACTGCTGAAGATGGCAGGAGGAAGGGGTTACTATATTTGGGCAAAAATGGCCGCTCCCAGACTCAGAAAATTCTTATTACTATTTTCTTTACTCTATATTAACATTTTAAGCCTGGGACTATTTAAGATCTTTTAGTTGTTATGCAAAATATACATCTGTTAAGTTTAGAAACAACGTGGGTTTCTAATTCAGCATTAAAGGAAAAGTCAGCAGGAATAATCAATGGATCATTATTTATACCTAAAACTAATATGTTTTTAGTGATTTAATGAATTTAGCGTTAATCCGTAAAAAAATGAAAACTAATTTGCATCACGATCACTGAGTCTGGGAGCCGCCATTTTTGCCCAAATATAGTAAGCCATCTTCCACACTGCAAAAAATTAGATCTAAATAAGTAATTTTTTCTTAAAATAAGTGCATTTTTCCTTGAATTGAGGAGATAAGTGAGACAATTTGCCAATGGAACAAGACAACAACAAGACATGTAAAATAAGAAAACACAACAGCATTGTCTTATTTGAAGTGCATATTATCTAATTATCTTATTTTAAGAATGAAAATACTAATTCCACAGGTAAATCATCTTATTTATCTGTTCAAATTAAGGGTAAATACACTTAATTTAAGAAATATTGACTTATTTCTAGATTGTTTTTGCACTGCAGCAGTGACGTCACGGTGCGGTAAGCCTAGCGCCATTCTCCCCGCTTTACAAGCTAAATCAATGGGAACTACTAGACACATCTGCAATCAACAACAATTATTGAAGATTTCCAGAGGACTTCACCATTGAAATTCACCAGAGCTATAGTGAAACTGACAATGCCCACGTGCATGGCAGCTGGATGCTGGAATACATCGGGTAAAAGTGAAAAAAAGAGTTATTCCACCTTTCTGATTCCTGATCCTCCACGGACGGGTTGGTCGTTGGATCGCCAACTTGAAGAGGGAGGATTTGCCATCGAACTTCTGGCCAGAGAAAAAACACGTAATATGTAGCCAACATTTGGAAGAAGAATGTTTTCAAGATGACTTGGATAATAGCGCGTTGTGACAAACACCAGATACAGCACTGGGACTTGATCAACAGCCGATACCGCACCGTGACGTCACTAACCAGTAGGTGGCAGTAGTGTTCTTTGACAAACATGGATGCCTCCAGTAAAGCACATTCACATGAAAATTACTCTGAATTAAAAACACTGATCATTTATTGAACAGGATGGAATAATTTCAGATTTAAAGGACTTTCAGAAGTTTGAATTCTGAATATGAGCGTTATTTTCTAAACCCAAGTTTAAATCAAGAGTTAGTCATCTTTTCCTTTAAGGAAATTCAGCATTTCTGTCCGTCTAGCAGAGTGTTGATGTTCCAACATCAGGCTATAATTAGCCACTGATGGGAGTTCTTCATTGTTAATACTATAGCTTTGTTTGCTCATATATTATAATGAGGGTTTCAAAATAATTTTCCTTTTCAAGGATCAGAATCAATCGAAGCACTATTGACAGAACCAATAATACTACGACAACCACACACTTTTCATTTAACCAGAGAATATCGCGTCTTTATTCCTCTGATTACATTCCGTTGCTGCGTGTCCACACCGGGTGTTTAGACTCCTACTCATCTATCCTCATCAAAGTCCTTGTTCTACAAGAGATGGTGGCTAAAGTGAAGTCTCGACAACAAAAGGAAACCTCACAGTTAGCAGATGCAGCTCTCTTTGAATGGTGAGAAGCAATATAAGGAACCGTGGGAGGCCTGAATTAATTAGCCATTAAATAAGACGGGCAGCAGAGTTAATTTGAAGTTAGATACCCTCAAGCCACAAGGATCTGATGAGTTTTAAGAATTGAAAGGAAAGTGTGGCTCAGATTTTTCGGTCAGACTGTGAGCAGCTGGCTGACGGCAGGTAGTGAGCTGCAGGGCCAGGGCTAAGCGATGGTGAGATGACCCTCTGCAAACCATTTATAGATGACAGTTGGTGACTGACACTGCTGGTTTTTTCCATGCCAGGACAGAGGTATCTATGTCTCTTACTTTTCATTTTTAATTTCATCCCTTTACAACCAACGATTTTGGTGTGTTTTATATTTTTTGTGGTTATTATATAATTAACACAGTACATTGCAGTCAAATATTAACAGACCACCCTAGTTTTGCACACTGTTTTGTTCTAAAGATGTAATCTCAAATGCGTGTAATCAACAAAAACGGTTAAACTTCGGGAAAAAGAGCTCAACAGTAATGTTAAAAATATTCAGTATTCAAACTTCTGAAAGTTCTTTAAATCTGAAATGATTCCATCTGTTCAATAAATGATCAGTGTTTTTAATTCAGAGTAATTTCCATGTGAATGTGCTTTACTGGAGGCATCCATGTTTGTCAAAGAACACTACTGCCACCTACTGGTTAGTGACGTCACGGTGCGGTATCGGCTGTTGATCAAGTCCCAGTGCTGTATCTGGTGTTTGTCACAACGCGCTATTATCCAAGTCATCTTGAAAACATTCTTCTTCCAAATGTTGGCTACATATTACGTGTTTTTTCTCTGGCCAGAAGTTCGATGGCAAATCCTCCCTCTTCAAGTTGGCGATCCAACGACCAACCCGTCCGTGGAGGATCAGGAATCAGAAAGGTGGAATAACTCTTTTTTTCACTTTTACCCGATGTATTCCAGCATCCAGCTGCCATGCACGTGGGCATTGTCAGTTTCACTATAGCTCTGGTGAATTTCAATGGTGAAGTCCTCTGGAAATCTTCAATAATTGTTGTTGATTGCAGATGTGTCTAGTAGTTCCCATTGATTTAGCTTGTAAAGCGGGGAGAATGGCGCTAGGCTTACCGCACCGTGACGTTACTGCTGGAAGATGGCAGGAGGGAGGGGCTACTATATCTGGGAAAAAATGGCCGCTCCCAGACTCTTTATTATTACTTTAATTTTCTTACTGATTAACGCTAAATTCATTAAATCACCGCAAGCATATTAGTTTTATGTATAAATAAGGATCCATTGATCATTCCTTACTGACCGGACTTTTCCTTTAAGTCTTCTGCATATTTAGGGGGAGTGTTGACCTAGTGGTCAGAGCAGTGCGCTTGTGCTCTGAGAAGTTTCCAAGTATCCTGTTCGACCCTCACAGCCTCCACTCTGGGTCTCTGAGCAAAATACTTGTAAGAGTAAATTTAAAAAATGTCTAAATAATTTCCTAAAATATTCTAAAGAAATGTAAAAATTGTGCAAAGTATTTTTTAATACATTTCTTTTAACTCCTCACCACTAGGGGGTTTCAGCAGCCCCCGCAGCACCCCCACTTCCTGCAGCTAGTGAATGAGCTGTTGGATAACTCGTATTGTATATTTGCCAAGTTGGCCGAGTTGCTGCAGGCAGACTGCCAGAAAGCCAACCAGACACACTCCTAGTTCCTCATCAGTGAAGTGACTCAGATCCAGTTTGCACCAAACACACATTTATTTACAAGCTTTGCTTTCATCCACTTCAGCCTCCTTCACTGCTTCTTCAGCAAACTCGACGGGATGATGTTGTTTCTGTCTGTTCCATTAAGCTCTGAGGGTTTTAGAGGCATTTTCCATTGATAAATAGACAACTGAACTAAATCAGGTTTATCTTCACAGAAATCTGGTCTGAACTTGGTGTCTCTGTAAATGTGAAAAGAATATGTTTGCATTGGAATCACTTCAGCAAATGTTACTATGTCTGATTTGTGAATAAACAAAGAAAATACCAAAAATATTTAGCATCTTTTTGCAAACACAGGATTCTTTAAATGTCTTGACTATAGCCTCAGCAAAGTAGGACTAAATCGGATGAAACATATTTGTTTTTAGTTGACAGTGTTCCATGCAGAGCTGTCACTTTTGCATGAATGAATAAATGAATTAATTAATGAATGAATGTGTCAAAAGTCAACCACCCAAAAGGGAATCTGGTCCAATGAAGGGCTGCTATCTACTGTAGGAATTATTGCACATGACAAAGCCTTTGGTCATTTACTGTATCACCAATCGTCACGATTAGTCATTTATTTAAACAGCTTGACATCCAGTGACCAGATACCAGGAAATTATGTAAGATCTGATAGCCACATATATTACTTCCTCAGAGCGGATGCTAAAGGATGGGCTGCCAGGGGCGGATTTACCATTAGGCAATACAAGGCAGTTTCCTAGGGCCCCATGCTCCTGGGGGCCCCATAAAACTCTGTTTACAGGTATGATTAATACAACTATTCCTTATTTGTGCACATTAATTATGCTTTTGATAAAAATCCTTTGGCTAAAATTCCATCAGAACGCTGATAATATTAAGCATGTCCCCGCCCCCCCTTCAGTGTCCACCATATTGGATCAGTCCATTTGCTGCACATGTTCAGAAAGGTCCAAACAGACAGCAGAAAACCATTTGAAAACAAACCATGCAAAGAGCAGTGTTGCCAACTTAGCGCTTTAGTCGCTATATTTAGCCACTTTTCAGACCCCTCTAGCACTTTGATTTCTAAAAAGCTCCTAGCGCCAAATCTAGAGACTTTTTTCTGCTACTGGAGACTTTGGAGACAACATGTAAAAGCAGCGAACTCTGCTCTCCAGAGCAAGTAGATTGGTAACCCCGCCTCCTGCTCTCCTCTGTCTGCTGTCATGATTCATGCAGCTATTATTTCATCCAAATGAAAAATGGATCTTCCTGGATGGAAGAGAAACGTCTTCAAACTTGGAAACAAAGTCCAGTGGATTGTTTTTTAACTTTTCTGGAAAGAGCTATTAGCCTTATGCTAACGCTGTTACTAGTCACAGCAGTGCTGTTCTTAGGCTCTATGCTAGAGTGACTACAATGTTGATGAGATGTGTGATTAAATTGAAAATTTTATTTCATTTATTGTTTATTTGAAAGGGGACAGTGTACATTAATCAACATTAAAACAATGTAAATATACCCGAGTTAGCTAAGGAGTGCTAATTTTCATCGGTAGTCCCCCAGCCAGGTATGAAAAAGGCAACCTTAAAAATAAACACAAGTATAAAATCACAAAATAAAATTACAATACTAATTACAAAAAACCCCATTATGGTTAAGAAATAAAATTAATGTAAAATAATTAAAAATTAATTGTAAAATTATGTAAATACACACAGAAAACCTTAGTTTTTAATTTCACAACAATGTTTATGTCTTCTGATTGTGCCTTTTACAGAAATTATTTTTGAAAACAACATAGTGAACAAATATTTAGCTGATGCTGTTTTAGTTAAAGATTAATAAGAATTGTATGTGTGTTTTATAGTCATCATGACCATGCCCCTTTAAGTTAAATGAATAGACATAAAGCCATGCAAAAACAAAGAGCTCTCCTGTCTTTCTGTGCATATCATCCAAAAACACACCATCAGTTCCCTCTGATTCTTTGCCATTTCACCCTTGAGCCCCACTGACTGTGAGGCATTGCAGCCATGGCTGCTGTAGAGATATGCAAATGTGTCACATTAATCTATGTGTTTGGATTTTGCTGGTTTCCTTCTCCTCATCTTCCTGCTCCCCTTCTTATCCACGCCTCCCCCATCCACCTTCCCTCTGCCTCCCTCCTGCTTCCCAATCAGGTAGCTCATGTGCTTGGTGAGGGGCTGCCGCTGTGCCCACCCTCCCTATCTGGTCTGTATGCAAATAGGACTTGTTTTGATTAAAAGACAGCTGCATGTTTCATTAAAGTCAGCGGCGGTCGTGTGGGAAAGGAAAAGGCACGTCTCCCTGGGGAGGTGAAGGTTGTTAGCTGGAGCGAATGCTGCAGGAGCTGCTGCTTAGGGTCTGTGAGAGAAACAAACAGGAAAAAGGGGGCTGCCCAGGGACTTCTTTGGGCTTTAATGGGGCCGACTGACTGGTACATTAGTTAAAGCTCACATTGCTGCAGGTTATAAATAAATGTTTACAGCAGACAAGGAGGCTTTTTTATCTTTCTTGAACTTTATTGTGTTTTCCACTTTAAAACCCTAAAACCTAATGAATCTTACTGGTTTTATGTGATAGTTCAAGATAAAGTAGGGCACAAGTTTTAAATAGAATGAACGGAAGGTCAGTATTTAAGAATTGTAACAGATTCTTATTTATATCCATGACTTTGATTTGTTTTTAAAAGCAGGCTGCACAGGAATTCTCCGTCATCCTTGATTGTTTTCTTGCTGGCTCCACATGGTGAATGCAATATTCCAAATTAGTCGGGGTTTTCTTTCTTGAAGCGAGCGTGCACATCCAAGATATTATCCCATCTCACCTTTGAGTTCAACCACCGCAGCCACGGTCCTGCTCGTTCACAGCCGTTCTGAGCGCGTCAACCGCTGCCGGCAGCCTGATCAATGCCAAAATGGCCACCGACATCATCTGTAATTGTAGATACATCAGGTATCCTCAATTCAGTTCAGTTTATTTCTATAGCTCCAATTCACAACACATGTCATCTCAGGGACCTTTCCAGTTCACCAGATCATCCAGTCAAATTGATTCAAAGTTTTCTGTCTAAGGAAAACCAGTTGATTGCATCGACTCATTGACTCTTCAGCAATCCCTCACACTACGCATGCTTGTAGCGACAGTGGAGAGGAAAAACTCCCTTTTCAGTCTAACATTTTGAAATTTCCAGTATAGGAATCATGTCAAACTGGATTTGGGAATTCGTATTTCTGTAAACTATGTTTATCTTTCCTCCAAGTTTTCTATCTAAGGAAAAACCAGTTAATTGCATCAATTAATTGACTCAAATTTAATCCCTCACACTAAGCATGCTTGTAGCGACAGTGGAGAGGAAAAACTCCCTTTGAACAGGAAGAAACCTCCAGCAGAACCAGGCTCAGTGTGAGCGGCCATCTGCTGAGGCCCACTGGGGTTCAAGGAGACAGAAGCAGACATAGAAAAAGAAGCATAGATACAAAAGGCAACTGTAAAAGGGGGCCCCGTCCAGGAAACACACAGCCAGGCAGACGAGCTCCGAGCCAGCTCCCATGTCAGAGGATGAAGAGAGCACATCCAGTTAGTCACAGTCAGAGAAACAGGACTACACTGGAAAAAAGGCCAAGCTCCAACATCTAGAAACAAAGGTGTCCTCCAAATCCAAACAGGAGAAATCCTGTGCGGTTCAAACTAGGACTCCCTTCTAACCACCAGGCCACCAATCCCCTTAATTTTTCTGAACTTACTTTGCACATCCGCATGTGCTGAAATAAACAAACTCCATTTAAAGACTCTTCCGTTTTACTGGGTTCTGTTTAGGGGTATCGGAGTACAGACAAGGGAAAAGTTAGGCACGTTTTCTTGTATTTGTTTGCATAATATTTTTTAAATTATGTATCATGTTCCTTCCTCTTGCCATCTGTTAAATTAAACATTAAAGTTTGTGGTTATAAAATCATCCATCCATCTGGCCGGTGCCTACCTCTGGTCTATGGGTACAGTAAGAGGCGGGGTACACCCTGGACAGGTCGCCAGTCTGTCGCAAGGCAATACAGACTGGTGAAATGAACTATAGATAGGTAAAAATGTCTTAGATTAAGTGCATTTACCTTTATTTTGAGTAGGTAAATGAGATAGTTTGCCAATCGAATGAGTATTTTTACTCTTAAAATAAGATAATTAGATAACATGCACTTTAGATAAGAAAATGCAATTGCGTTTTCTTATCTTAAATGTAAATTATCTTGTTCCATTGGCAAAATGTCACTTTTACTTCCTCAATCCAAGAACAAATTCATTTATCTAGATTTCATTTTTTTCAGAGCAACACACTGCAAAATTTATGAATCTAAGTCATTTTTTCCAAAAATAAGTGCATTTTTTTCTTCAATTGGGGAGAAAAAGGAGATGGTTTCCCAATGGAACAAGACAATTTACATTTAAAACAATTTCAAGTGCACATTATCTAATGATTTTATTTTAACAGTAAAAAAATACTCATTACATTGGCAGACCATCTGAATTACCTGCTCAAATTAAGGGTAAATACAATTAATTTAAGACTTTTGTAACCATTTTTGCAGTGCACACACACTCAGATGGCAGTTAATCTACCATTCATGTTGTTGGACTGTGAGAGGAAGCTGGAGTACCTGGAGAGAACCCACGCTGCATGAGGAAAACATGCAAGCATGTTTGCATGCAAGTGTTACAAACTGCTCCACTGTGCAGCTGGTATAGAATGACAAAATGCACTGGAAAAAAAATAAAAATCTGGATAAGTCATTTTTTCTTAAAATAAGTGCATTTGTTCTTTGATTAAGGAGGTAAAGGATACATTTTGACAGAGGAACAAGACAATCTACATTTAAAATAAGAAAACACAATTGCATTGTCTTATTTCAAGTGTATATTACTAATTATCTTAATTTAGAAGTAAAAATACTCATTCCATTGGCAAAATATCTCATTTAACTGCTCAAATTAAGGGTAAATAGGGTTAATGTAAAAGTAAATCCACCTGTTTATAAGCCATCCGGATTGTACATACATCACCTCGAATCTCTGTGCTTTATTTCTTATTTTGTTTTTCATTGTGTGCGATACATGTACACTTGCACCTTAATCCTTACACTGGAAAAAATCTAAATCTAGATAAGTCATTTTTTCTTAAAATAAGTGCATTTGTTCTTGGATTAAGAAGGTAAATGTGACATTTTGCCAATGGAAAAAGACAATTTACACTTAAAATAAGAAAACACAATTGCATTGTCTTGTTTCAAGTGCATATTATCTAATTAACATATTTTAAGAGTAGAAATACTCATCCCATTGGCAAACTTTCTCATTTAGCTACTCGAATTAAGGATAAATATACAAAATTTAAGAAATTTTTACTTATTTCTAGATTGTTTTTCCAGTGTATTTATCTTGATATACTGTATATACCTGGATAAACTGTATATATATTGTTTGCACCTTCTTTAATTATCATGCCAATATGTGACGCGTGAATTTCTTCACTATGAGATCAATAAAGCTCATCTAATCTAATCTAATCTAAATACCCTTCATTTGAGTCATTTTCTCTTATTTCTAGATTGTTTTTCCAGTGTGTGAACAATACAAAGGTGTTCATTCTCTTACAGAGGGACTCAGAGCTTTTTGAAGCTGGGATCGAATGTGATGTTAAGTTCTAGGCGTCTGACTTGACAGGGTTTGTCTGTCAGTTAATCGGCTTCTTTCTTATTTCCTAAATGCGAACCTTAACTTACTCTTTTTCTATTATTGGTTGTGGGGGAGCATGGTGCTGGGTGAACGGATGTTGGCACGGAGCCAACTGTAGCAGAATTCAAAAACACTGGAAGGGACGGGAGGACGAAACGACGCCTGCTCTGCATAATCAGTCAGAGAAGATTGTGGATGATTGTGGGCACTCCTGCTTTCCTGACAGGACTGATTGTATTTATGCAAGGATGGAAGTAAGGGTGGGGAGACATTAAAAGGGACGGGGCAGTGAGATGCTGGCAGGTGCATGGAGCGCTGTAATGAGTAGCCCCCACTGCACAGCCAAGGACATATACCCAGGAGGAGCTGATTGAATGCCATGCCAATAAAAAGAGGCAGTTCCATGCACCATTGACCCAGTTGGCATCCTCACGGTCGCAGCGCGATGAAACCCCCTTCGAGGTCACAATAATATGAATTAGATTTTGTTCCTCTGCAGCTTGTACCGCTCTGAGCACAAATGAAACCAGACCCTTAAGCCAATTCCTTCCCTTTCTTTTTTCTGCTAGTTTCCATCCCATGTTTTTTTATTGTACGTCAAAGCTTGGAGAAAATCAGATCGAGTGTTTGTTTGGACAGGAATGAAAGGATCAAATTCTGACTCACAATAGGTGAGGGAAATAATCATATCTGAGCTTGCAGCATGCATACAGCCATAGAGATTTTCCATTCATTTTCTTTCATGTCCCCTGGCAAGCTAATAGAATGCTTGTCTTGCATCTTCACAGCAATGAACTTTACTTTGTCTCAATTAAATTCGGACTGGATACATGCCTTAAAGCTAAACAAACAGCTTCAGCTAAAATAAACTGCAATAAAATGGATGAACATTGAAATTGCATCATATGATGTCTGTGTCTTTAAAAACATAGGTTCATCCTCATTAATGAAGAATTATCCTCATTAGCAATAATGAAGATAAAAAAGACAAAGTTTTTTTTAATCTGTGCTGTCATTCAGGTTCAGATTAGCGCCTCAGCTACAAGAATCAACACAAATAAAACTCAGAAAATGCATCAGGACCCGATAATAACAAGGCTTAATTTCAAGCTATACGGCTTCTTTGGAAAAATATTTACTCACCTCAGCATGCTGAGGCTTGAAACTAAAATGGAAACTGATTGCCTGACCCTAATTATGAAAAATAAATTGCAAGTTTAAATTAAAATATCCATCCCAGATGGTCAGATAATCCTCAAGAAATGTTCAATCCTCATGGATTGGCTGTATGTGTTTTAGAATTCTCTGGTTTCTGCATTTTGATCATTTCAGGGTTATTGCTATATTTCTATAGTAGTTCATAACTTTGTATTGAATTTCTTAGTTATTTCTTAGATCTTGTTTTTGTCTGTTTTGGTTTAGTCTACTTTATTCATTTTGCTTCTTAGCTCTTGGTTAGTTATAATCCCTGTTTTTCCACTCTGTGTCTCCTGGGCCCTTTATTTTTCTTCCCTCGGTTCCCTGCAGAAATTCTCCTCTAGCTCTTAGACCTGTCAGGCTCCTCTCCTGTGGAACCAACTACCAGTTTTAGTCCGTGAGGCAGACACCCTGTCTGCTTTTAAGGCTAGGCTTAAAACTTTCCTTTTTGATAAAGCTTCTAGTTAGAGTGGCTCAGGTTATCCTGATCTATCTCTATAGTTCTGCTGCTATAGGCTTAGACTGCTGGAGGACATAGGGACCCCTTTTTCATCATTCTGCTTCATTCTATCTCTATTCTCCCACTCTGCAGAATCTGTTAGTTCAATCTCTAACGTTCTGCTCTCTCTGCTTTTTCTCATAGTAGCTTCATCTGGTCTGTTTCTGTTTGGCTGTGACTCCATCCTGGAGAGAAATATCAGCTGTGCTGCTGCCAGCAACTAGCCTCGTGAGACCATCCTGATCTCGCGAGCTTTCAAGGTTTCACTCGCAGATCAGTCTGGAGACTCTCCGTTAAAGAAAATTTGGAGCGTTGGCTTTGAGGCGGGTTGAGGTGTGACGCAACGAGAAGCACGACAGTTCAGTCTAAAGACCATGGCGCCTTCAGCCGATGAAACTAGCGTTAGCGTGGCTATCGAGCAAGTTTTTTCAGAATTACAGAGTATTTCTTCACTGAAAGAAGAGCAAAACACTGCTCTGGAGGCTTTTCTCAGAGGAAAAGATGTTTTTTTCTCTTCTCCCGACTGGTTTCGGCAAGAATTTGATCTATCAATTGGCTCCTCTTTGTTGTTGCTCTGTTAGTACGTCATATGCTTCGTTGATCTGATTGGTTTATTTGGCCCGTCTATCACCAACATTGGCCAATCAGCTAACCAGTATTTTCGCCCCTTCCCAAAATTACTTCAACGGAAGGTTTCCAGATGGATATGCGGAGCAAATCCATGTGGCGGAGTCAGGTTAGCCATCAACACCTTAGATTATAGATAATAAAGCCTGTTCTAAACTCTTTAGCCCTGCTTCTCATCTAGTCATTGCTAAGGGCTCTGCTTTCAAACTATATGTGCTCTGTTTCATCCAGTAAATGTTTGCAGTAAAGTCAATGACAAATTGCAAGCAATATCTAACATCAGGATGAGTCGATGCAGTCAACTAGATTCCCTTGGATACAAAACTTTAAATCAATCTGACTGGATGATCTGGTGAACTGTAAAGTGCCTTGGCATGTGTTGGGAATTGGCGCTATAGAAATAAATTGAATTAAAATCAAATTGAAACTGTATCTGGCCTTAGTGTATTCTGCTTATTGCTTTGGTTTCCCCTAGTTTCAGTGTTACTACTCAAATCTCAGCGTTTAAGCTACATGTCGTGTTCTTGCTGCTGGATTTTACAGCTGTTCTCACTCTGGGGTCTTGTAGGTTTTAAAGCTATTCTGTATGTAATTATTTTTTGTCATTATATACCACCTTTACTTAACTTGGATCTATCAGCAACATCCAAGCAGGACAGTAAAAGCAAAAGAAACACACATGGTAGAAAGTTTAAAAACTAGAGACATACAGTATTTGTTGATTTTTACAGCTAGATGGCTAGTTTGATTGGACAAACTGTCGCAGCCTTCTTTTCCAAAAAATACCAACATTTCCAAGCAAAGCTCTCAATTTACTGGTCGGTCTACGTTCCTACCCTCACCTATGGTCATGATATCTGGATCATGACTGAAAGAACGAGATCCCGGATACAAGCGGCTGAAATGAGTTTTCTCCGCAGGGTGGCTGGGCTCTCTCTTAGAGATAGGGTGAGGAGCTTGGTCATCCAGAGGAGTCAGTTGAGGTGACATCTTCTTCGGATGCCCCCTGGACGCCTCCCTCGGGAGGCGTTCAAGGCACGTCCCACCGGGAGGAGGCCCAGGGGACGACCCAGGACACACTGGAGAGACTATGTCTCTCGGCTGGCCTGGGAGCGCCTAGGGCTTCCCCCAACAGAGCTGGAGGAGGTGTCTGCGGAGAGGGAAGTCTGGGAGACTCTGCTTAGTCTGCTGCCCCCGCGACCCGGTTCCGGATAAAGCGGGAGACGACGAGTACGAGTACCAACATTTCCAATGAAGGCTGTGGGTGGTAACACGGGGTTTTTGGCTTTGACTTATTTGTTGTAAAAGCAAAGACAAAATAATTACTAAAAATGGCTTGCAGCTTAGAAAAGAAAAAATATGTTAATTTAATGTTTGAAGCTCTAAAAAAGTGGTCACAAAATCGTTTTACAAAACCTCCCGTCCACACCAGACGTTTACCAAACAATCCACCAGCACTCGGTGTGTTCTTAATTACTCCAATTAATTGGAGGGTCTAACAGTTAACTAGGTAACCTAAACAGTTCCAAATATAACAGGTAAATTACACATTTTGGTTCTAAATTAACTTAAATATATTCTACCTACCAAAAGAAGAAAGCTAAATTGATAGAAATTACAAATGACAAAGATTTAGCTTAATCATTTCAGTTAAACTGATTTTTTTCAGCTTTGGA
The DNA here is from genome assembly GCA_030533445.1 of Cyprinodon diabolis. Taxonomy (NCBI): domain Eukaryota; kingdom Metazoa; phylum Chordata; class Actinopteri; order Cyprinodontiformes; family Cyprinodontidae; genus Cyprinodon; species Cyprinodon diabolis. The sequence continues at coordinate 3,235,595 of CM060066.1, forward strand.
TATATTTATAGTCTTGTTTACTGCTAGAAGAGAAACCTTATTTCAAAAGGCTTTAGTTATTTTTGTGCTGGTGAGGATATAGTTCACAAGAAATAAAACAGAAAATGTTTTTTTTATAAAGTAGGTTTGGCTGGAACTTTGCAGCTTTTGTGTCTTTGGGTATATGCTACTGATATGGCAGCAGTGCCTCCTGCTGTTTAAATACTGGCATAGCAATGGAGGTTGGCAGCAAGTGCAAAACAGAAAACATTTTCTTCTACTAATCCCTGACATTAATGTTGATACAAACTCACAATCATCCTGGTGCCCTTTCCACTCCATCCACCCCTGCCCACTGCTTCCTTGTGTTATCAGTTTACTGTTTTCTGCAGAAAAATAGAAGTTGAGCTCACCTTATTTACATTTATATGATGGGATTTTTCTTCCTTATGGAAACTATGCAAATTTGCCCTTTTCTTGAGTCTGGAGTGTCTATGTTTGTTGCAAATGGGACAAGTAAAATAACAGCAATGCCCTCTAGGAGGAAACACACCCAGGTTAGGATTTCTGGACCTCATGAATGCTGTAATGAACAATTTTGTTTACCATAACTTCTCCAAGACTTATCAAGATGTTGGAGCTGTATGCATATATAACACCTGAGATTGATGCAGACTCAAAATGTCTCTTTCCTTTCCTTTTTTTCCGCCTGAAAATGCAGCGTCTTCTGAATATCATTTTTCAATTTCTTCACCTGACGCTCTCTAAATTCCACCATCAGATTGTGCTTCTTGTAAGATATAACCGGGGGGGCGGGGGAGGGGGAGGAGGAGGCAGGGTGTGCTCAGGGATCACTCTTAAATCTTCTGCGTGTCGGAGTGGAGATGGGGATGAATGGTAAATGTGATCGCTGGCTGGATGAGGAAAAAAAAACCTCAGTAAGACATAAAATGTTTATGAAGGTGGGCGTTCAGGTCGAGTAAAACTCCTGAACTCCCTTGTGGGTTGAAGGGCTGAGTCTTCTTGCAAGTGTGTGTGTGTGTGTAGCACTCAGAGTAAAGACATTTTTTTCAGTTTCACCATCATATTGAGCTATTATAATGGTTAGGTTCATGGCTAAGGTTTCAATTGGGTGGGTTAGAGTTAGGGTTCAATTCAATTTAGTTTATTTCTATAGCTCCAATTCACATCATGTCATCTCAGGTCACTTTCCAGTTCACCAGATCATCCAGTCAGATTGATTCAAAGTTTTCTATCTAAGGAAAACCAGCTGATTGCATCGACTCATTGACTCTTCAGCAATCCCTCACACTAAGCATGCTTGTAGCGACAGTGGAGAGGAAAAACTCCCTTTGAACAGGAAGAAACCTCCAGCAGAACCAGGCTCAGTGTGAGCGGCCATCTGCTGAGGCCCACTGGGGTTCAAGGAGACAGAAGCAGACATAGAAAAAGAAGCATAGATACAAAAGGCAACTGTCAACCAGCTCCACAGGCGGCCCCGTCCAGGAAACACACAGCCAGGCAGACGAGCTCCGAGCCAGCTCCCATGTCAGAGGATGAAGAGAGCACATCCAGTTAGTCACAGTCAGAGAAACAGGACTACACTGGAAAACAGGCCAAGCTCCAACATCTAGAAACAAAGGTGTTGATGGCAGCAGCACAGCTGATATTTCTCTCCAGGATGGAGTCACAGCCAAACAGGAACAGACCAGAGGAAGCTACTATGAGAAAAAGCAGAGAGAGCAGAACGTTAGAGATTGAACTAACATATTCTGCAGAGTGGGAGAATAGAGATAGAATGAAGCAGAGTGATGAAAAAGGGGTCCCTATGTCCTCCAGCAGTCTCAGCCTGTGGGACTATTGGTAATGGTTAGGTTTAGGGTTAGTTTTAGGGTTCGGGCATAGAAATGGTAGAAAATGACTGAAAATCAATGGAAGTCCTCTCTGGTCCTCACTACATGCAGCAGAACGAGTAGCGGTGGGGATGTGTGTGTGGAGAGAGAAGACAGATAAACACAGAATGCTCTCTGCCCAGCATTGTGCCAGCGCCAGTTTTTATCGGTCAGAACAGCCATTACAGAATTTAAGGCCCAAACATGTGGGCTCGCCCTGCTTTAACACCAGGCTCTTCTTTACCTTCCTGCAACCTTATTGATGAAATGCTGATGTTGAATATTCGACTGACACTTCAGCTGAAACCAAATAATATAATCAGGTAATAAGAAATTAATTTTCTCCATGGTTGCACTTTGGCTGAGGTGTTGACGCAGGGATGGAGGAGAGGAATCAAGAGACACATATTGGTTGTGATGTTGGTGGAGGGGAGGTGTGTGGAGGGGGGGGGGGTTCTCTGGGTGGCTTGGCTCCCTCTCTCTCTCTCTCTCTCTCTCTCTCTCTCTCTCTCACTGCATCGACATTTCTCACGACACGCTCGGATGGTTTGACAGCCGGCCCCCACAATCGCACACATTTCACATCACCCTCAGACAAATTTGCAGAGGCTTTAACAGCAACAGTAGAACCATCCTCTGAAAACCGCTAAGCTGTGGATGACCAAAGCAAAACAAACGCATACTGTGGCAGGAGCAGCTGGATGACTGTCAAACTCTAGAACTGTAGGCAGCAGTGCAGTGATAGCCCGCTGGCTCATAGCTATAACATCTGGTGCCTAACTAAAGTTTTCAGAATGATTTTTTTCTGGTAGCACCAAACATAGAGAAATATATAACTATAAAAGGGGATAAGAAAGCATACCTTTAACATCCTTTACAAATATAAACATAAATGACACTTTGAAACTCTTTTAATTTGAGCCCAGTTCATCATTTGTAAATGGATACAGCCTAGCATAACTGTATTAGACTGTGATATTTGTTATAAACTCCTGTTAAATGAGGAAGTTATGTCCCCTAAAAAGCCGTTGCGCCTCAGGACTTCTCCACCGGTTCTTTTCCTGGGAGCAAGTTATTTACTACTCTTAACTCAAACTGGGTAAAACCATATAAAAAAGGATTATTAAAACAGGAGTAAAAAATAACAGAGTTTATTCCAGATCAGGTCGTTACAGGACAGAGAAAATGCTTGGAGCTTGCACAGCTGTGGGCTCAAAAAATCACGTCCGCGAGCGTCCGGCAAAGATTGAGCCCCGAACAAGGTCATCTTCTCCTTCTTATAGCTCATGAGTCTATGTGTTGCATCATGTTGATGTTTAGCTGTCTGTATCAGAAACTGACACACCATCCATGTCTTGAACTTCATGCAGCTTGCCTCTATGCCCAAGATTACAGATAGCTCTCCTCTATCAGTCCGGCTCCAAGATGTGCCTGTTGTATTTAGATAACCTCCATACACAATATGAAGGAAGGCCATCTACTCTCTCTAATCTGGCTAACAGAATAGCAATGCACATGATGTATAAAGAATAAACTCCACATTTTATTCTTTGTTACTGTGGGTGGGGGGTGCAGAGGTGGGCTATGACTATCTGAAGGAGGCCTCTGATTGGTCAATTCTACATCCGCTCTACACTATGCGTATTTCCTGTTTGGTACCTAATGGCAGAAACTCTGGCTGTAGTGCCGTCCACAACGCCTGGCACACCTCGGACTCTATCTCAGACACCGTGCAGGACGCCAGTTTGTAGCTCTGTGCGACGGTCTGTTGCTTTGCACCCGAAGCCAAAACACGCAGCGCCACGGCCGGTCTTTGGGGAACACTCACGGATGAACTGTGTGTCATCCGGCGTTGGATGAGGAGTTGTAGACGGCGAACGAGCTTGTCAAACCAACACAAGGACGCCTACAATCCTAGCTTGTTCATGATTGTCCCTCTGGCGTTGTGGCGTGGAATAACATGGCGCGGAATAACACGCTTCAATGTTGGGCGTAAATCCTAAATATCTGCATCATACCTGCTGCAGGAGCATACGTAACCCTTTATGTGTTTAAAAAGCAAACAGCCTTACAGCTGATGTTCCAGTAAATGGTGCTAGGAGTGTCTGAATCCATATGCCTGCCACACCTTTCAGATTTTCAGAAATGTGATTTTTTTCTAATCTCACTCCTCCCTCATCTCTCCTTTTTCTTCTCCCTTCCATCTCCTCTTGTTCATCATGTAGTTAATTAGGAGGCAGAAGTCCATTGGTGTCAGAGCTCTTGTGTTTTATTGTTCATCCTGCTTGCCAATCCCCGCACTCCCCCACCCCCGCCGGCCCCTAAGGTGAAGACACCATTAACCCTCCCCCACAAAGCATAGATGCACACACACACACACATCATGCCCATCCTGTTCTGGCCTGGCATGGCCATCCATCTCTCTCCTCAACTGCCACCCACCCAAACCACAGCAATCAACCCCCTCCCCCCACCTCCTCGTACACCACCCATCTACCTGAGAGCATTTGTCTTCCGTCGTTCTGTGAGCAGCGGCCAACGCAATGAAGAAAGACAGCCTGGGAGGAGAGAGAAAAATATCACAGGCAATATGCAAAAATGCGAAAGGTAGATGCAGGTTGTCCTGGCAACGGCTCTGGGGTTATTTCCAAGCGCTGATGGAAATCAATGTCATGTGCCAGGCAGGCAGGCACCTCCGTCCTCAGGAAAATTAGAAAAAGTGGGGGTCGAGGGGGAGGGGGGTTGGAGGGACAAAGAAATATGCAGAGGAGCAGAAATCACTTTTATTTATCTTTTTTTTTTCTGAGGGCATGTTCCAGTGCTGTTCTAGTTTTTCCTGTGGATCATAATCCTTTTGTTTCTGCTTTGCATCCTGAGGAAACAGCTCAACATCTCTGGCACCAGCCTTAGTTTACCCACAGCTTCAAAATCAAGAACACAAACATTGTGTTTGAGGAATAAATCAACTACTGGATGCAACTGTGATTGACTAATCTGCTCCGAAAGCACAAAAACAGAGATCTGGTCTGGGAAGAGGCATTCTGAATATCTGCAAAATGAAGGATTAGCTGAGCCTCAAAGGTCAGAGTTTGTCTGATTACTGATTTCTTACAATATGTAGCCAACATTTGGGAGAAGAATGTTTTCAAGATGACTTGGATAATAGCGCGTTGTGACAAACACCAGATACAGCACTGGGACTTGATCAACAGCCGATACCGCACCGTTCATGTGTTTTCTCAGATGCTCATTACATTTCGATTACCAACCATTACCAAAAGTAATTTAGTGGAATCCTGATGGTTATTGGTTCTTGATTAAGCAAATCATTTAATAAAGCATTATTTGGCCAAATAATGTTTTATTTACCTCATGGATTTGTATTGTGAATTGGTCTGAAAACATTCCAATTTCTTTAAAATTAGTTGAAAGCTAATTTGATCGCATCCCAAATTCTTCCAGATAAATTTGGTTCTTAAACTGTAAAATGGTTTTCAACCATTTTTCCCTTCCTCTTTGTACATAGTGTTGGGATCTGGAGGCTTGTCTAACTTTCTCCACCAGAGGGCGCCTTAGATCTCCCTTCTGAGGGCATGAGCTGACTTCTACACACCTGTTTCCCATCTGCTGATCAGGAGGCCTTCTTAAGGAGGAGGAGGCTGACACTTCCCTGCCAGAGTGTTTGCCAGTAATGGTACCAGCAAAACCTCAGCCAGCTTCTCTGATCTGATTCTCTGATTTTTTGTGAATTAGTCTGATCCTGTGTTCCTCTGCCTCTCAGGTCCTGACTTAACTGGATATCTGTTTAATCCTGGAGAAAACAATCGCTGCCTGGAACCTGCCTGTCTGCCCTCCGCCTAAGCCTCCGTCTCTGCCTCTGCCCTCAGCCCTCAGCCTGCCGACCAGCCTCTGGACCCACAAGGTTCCCCCCCTCTGCCGATCAGAATACCCTCTGAGCAGGTATTAATCCAAGCCTCCGTAAAACTGCAAGTTTCCTGGATCCACGCTAACCGATCTGTCCTCCTCTAGTTACTTCCTTCCCGTGACCAACCTGACGAGCCAAGACCCAGTTCACATTTCACTGTAAAACTTTGTAAATAAACCTTTGAACTTTTTCCCTGTCTGCTGAGTGTTTCTGCATGTGGGTTATATGCTTATACCCCAACATGACACATAGTAGTTTAGTTTATTTAAGTTTCACTGGTTTTTTGTAAAGAGTTTTTAGCTGAAATATGTTTTACTTGGAGCTGAATGATTTTAGTTAATAAAGTCCTATATTTTTTAAGGAAGTTGTGGTGATATTATTCCATGTATATGCAGAATGTTAGGGCCCTGTTTGTGGGGTTTGTTTGTGTTTTCTTTTTGTTTCTCCTTCCACCACTAAATGGTGCCCTTTCCCCGTTTGGGCCTCCTCTCACACCTGTGGCTCATTGGGTCATCTCCAGAGGAGTATTTGAGCTGCGGGCTGTAACCACCTCAGCGCCAGAGTGTTTGCCAGTATTGCGTACTCTAGCCTTACTGAGATTGGCTGAGTCTAATTAATGCCTTGTCTCTCTGAGTCTAAGCTTTGCCTTTTCTCTCTTTGTTCTCCGGTAGGATACCCTCCTGGTCCGCTGGATAAATCAGGTCCTTCTCCCCCCTTTGGAAGGAAATATTCGAGTGACACTGAGTAAGGGGAAACCTTCACCAGATCCGTTCAAGCCACCCTCTTGAAAACCCTGTGATAGTCTGCTCCGTTGCTCCTCTGGGCCCATCACTAGTCTGCCTTGTCCGCCCTCCAACGAGTTCAACCATCTCTGGTCAATACCCCCACAAACAGGACCCAAGGATCAACCAAGAACCCCGTTTTGTTAGTCATTACAAACCATTCATCAGCCAAGTATCATATTCCCCACGTACAATGAACTAATCACTGTTACCTCCCCTCTAGAGTTTCCGGTTCCGGTTCACCAGACTGCTGGATCTAACCCTATCCATAATTTGAGCTCGAATCACTCTTTCACTGATTGTTCTAACGCACAGCCAGTAGGGCATGTGTTCATAAACAATATATGACAGTCCGAATAATATTTGATTAAAAAAACGATATTTGCCACCCCTACCAGGGAGGGCAATAAACATCTTAAAGTATCAGAAATATAAATTCCCAGCTGGCTGGGAATAGAATATATCAGTTATTCATAGGATAATATGACATCCAGGTATTCAACACTCTTAATTAAAAGCACTTATCATTTATCGAAGGTTTTATATTTAAAGTACTTACAGAAATCTGAATTCTGAAAATGACCGGACTTATAATAATAGCCAACAGTTTCTGAGAACGTTTAAAGACTCGCAATATTAAACAGGTGCAAGATTTCAAAGCGGTGACGCATGATGGACGGATGTCAGGTTTAGTCATCCGGAGACTGTTTGAATAAGACAGTTTTACAAAAAAAAAAAAAAAAAAAAAAAATTGGCCCCACGTATCTGTTAGAGAGCAGCTGTACAGCACAATAAAACACTGTTAACAAACAGAAACTTGTTCCGCATGTTAACACAGGACTGAAAATAGCCCATAATTAACGGTTTGGGACGAGTCCATATGGACGTTTCTGCTGCTTACAGCAGTGTTTGACGTTTATGGAGTTTAGTGTGTGTTGATATGCTGCTCTGCTAAAGTATTCACACCTAATGAACTACTTTGTATTTCATAACATCACAGCTACAAGTTTCAATGGATTTTATTGGGTTTTTATGTGATAAACCAACACAGAGTAGCATATAATTGAGAAGAGGAGAGCCAGGTTGATAATGGCATTGAACAATGTTTGGAAAAATAAACTCCAGGTTATTTATCACAGCATGTTAAAAAACAACAGAGGGCGAAATCAAAGTGTTGTACATTATGAGAATGAGGAAATAAAGCAGTCGTATTCCTACAACTTATTCTGTGTTGAACAGCAGAGTAAAATGTAAGTTTTTACAAAGGATGTTAAAAAAAAAGATGGTGAAAAAGCCTGGTTGACATGTGGGAGGAATGAGTTCAATAACTTAAGCCGGGCATATACTGTTCGATTTTCTCTTAAAAGTTCACAGCTCACGATGTTTGTGCGACCCTGATGCGATCTACCTAACCTGACTCCGCCAGATGGATTTGCTCTGCATATCCATCTGGAAACCTTCCGTTGAAGTAATTTTGGGAAGGGGCGAAATTACTGGTTAGCTGATTGGCCTATGTTGGTGATAGACGGGCCAAATAAACCAATCAGATCAACGAAGCATATGACGTACTAACAGAGCGACGACGAAGAGGAGCCAATTGATAGATCAAACTCTTGCCGAAACCAGTCGGGAGAAGAGCAAAAACATCTTTTCCTCTGAGAAAAGCCTCCAGAGAGTGTTTTGCTCTTCTTTCAGTGAAGAAATACTCTGTAATTCCCATAAAACTTGCTCGATAGCCACGCTAACGCTAGTTTCATCGGGTGAAGCCGCCATGGTCTTTAGACTGAACTGTCGCGCTTCTCGTTGCGTCACACCTCAACCCGCCTCAAAGCCAACGTTGATTGGATGTTCGTTTGGTGAACGGCTCCAAATTTTCTTTAACGGAGAGTCTCCAGACTGATCTGCGAGTGAAACCTTGAAAACTCGCAAGATCAGGATGGTCTCACGAGGCTACGATCTACCTGCTCACACTGTACGTCTAAAACCCACGTCGGACTCTGCTCCTCAGTGACATGGCGCTACTCGGACTTTGTGATGATGATGAGCTCTGTATTTGTGAATTTTTGGACAGCATGTTAGAATTTGACTTAATAAAAAATGGTTTTCCCCCAATCTGGTAAAACAGTATGGCAAGACCTTCTAACCAGGGCCTAGTGGTTGCGATTGAAATCCTGAGGTTCTGCATTCAAGCCCCACTCCCACAGACTCTGGGACCCTGAGCAAGACCCTTAACACCCCCCCCCCCCCAAGAATGGGGTTAAATGCAGAGAGTTCATTTGGTTGCTCTGTACTTGTCACAGTGTAATGAAAATAAAACGCTGGGGGGAAAAAAGGCACCTAGGTTGTATAGTAGCAGCCCTTCAGAGTGAAACGCCAGCTGAATGGCCGCCTACTCCCCGGCAACTCCCAGCCAAATCCCAACCAACTTCCAGCCACTGGCCTTCTCCTGGGTGTGCATTTTTTTAACTCCAACTCCACCCCTTCACTGAATCCCATGGTCTGACCAGGGGACGATGCTTCTCTTTAGATCTTAATGTGCACAAATCATGGCAGAAAGAATATTTTAGTATAAAGATTGAGGTTTAAAAAGTAATTTTGGAAAATGGGGACATTCTGAATGGCTAATTCTGTACATAGTATTGCACCATTGTTAATTCACCGATCTCTGCAGGCCTAAGAGGTATGTTAGAGAACATTACTGAAGAATCAGCCTCATTAAGACCATGAACACAGAAGAGCAGTCAATAGAAAGCTGTGGTGAAGTTTAAAACAGAGTTAGATAGAATAGAAAACAGAATAGAGATGTTAATTGCAAACCTGCTAAGCCTTGATCAGACATAAGCCAAGAGCTCCATGTTAACCAGAGGAGCAGCAGATAAAAAAATTATGTTGATATTTTGACAAAGTCTGACACTTCAAAGTTTCACTCACTTTAAACGTTTTCTCTCAGCCTGTTTCACCTGAAGGCCACACAATTCCCCTGCGTGAGGTTGTTTGTAGACCAGATCTACCTTCTTCCCATAACAAACCAGATTCTTTCTCAAGGTTTATTCATAACATGTTACTGTTTAACTAAAGTGTCTGTAATTTGTTTTGACTCTGACTACTTTCCATTTTTGCCCAGATCAGAACAGGGCTGATTACCGCGCAATAAGGGCCGTATGATGAACTGTTCTCTGATTGCAAAGATAAAATAAAGTGCCTACTGAGTGAAATCCATTTATTATTGTTTATTTATCTGGAGCAAATAGTTGGATACTTTTTTCCCACTACAACGTCTAGTTTGCAGCCTTTCAGCCATGTAGGGGAAACGGCAAACCTGTGGAAGAAATACAGCAGTCAAATGAAAGCTAATTAACTGCTCTTCAAAGAGAGACTCCATTCAATATTTAAGATATATTGTGAGAAACACACAAATATGCCTGTGACGTTGTTCAAGTTGATGAAGAAAAAAATATATTTCATAATTTTATATGTACTAACTTAAAGTTAATTGGCCTGCTAGGAATTTTGTGTTGTTTTTGTCATGGTTTTATTCAAAGATCTGACCCACATGCAGAAAACCAAACAAACCAGGGGAAGGTTTAACAGGTTTATTGAGAACTGGTAGAGATGGGTCCAGTGCTGCTCAGAACACTGGCGAACCGGAACTGAAGGGAAGTTCCTGTGGTTAGTTCAGGCTCAGTGGGAAATTTGAGCTTCGATTTGCAAAAGGGAATTAAGGCAACAGGACTAATATTTCCAGAAAAGGTGTCTTTCTCTGAATCCAGTTGGTGTGGGTTGTTCCAGTAATTGACTTGCTCATTGGAGGGCGGACAAGGTTTACCCAGGTTGAGGTGTCTCCTTGAGGAACGGAGGAGCTGACTGCCACTTGGATTTACTATGGTACTTGAACGGTTTCTTGTGGAGATGAATCCCCTGCTCAGTGTGAAGCTCAAACAATCCTTTGGGGGAAAGTAGAGCCAAACCTCCAGTTTGAATCCCCAGCTCAGTTTGAAGCTCAGACGATCCTCCCAGGCGGAGAGGGTCCAAAACATCCAGTTTGAAGGATCACTTCCTGCCGAGAGGCAAAGACAAAAACAACGAGGTTAAAACTCAGGTTGACAAAAACTCAGTTTGACTCAGCAAAACTCAGCTTGGCTAGAGTACCCAAAACTGGCAAACACTCTGGCCTCGAGGTAGTGGCAGTCAGCAGCTTAAGAGTCCTCTGGTAATGATGCAACCATCCACAGGTGTGTGAGGAGGCCGACGAGAACCAGGCGCCACCTGGTGGTGGAGGGAAAACACACAAAAACACAACCCACACAAACTGGATTCCTCACAGTTTTATCTTAAAACAGGGAGAGCAAATGTTTCTCCTTATGACTGATCATCACCTGCAATAAAATTACACAAGGAACTGTCATGCTTTATCATGTGTAAACTTCCGACCCCTCCTGTTACTCCTTAAAAGTCTGATAATAAAGGCAGAGGACAGAGATCTCTGTCTGTGTCGTCTCTCCTCTTCTGCAGAACAGTTACTTGTGTGTTTGTGTTGGTTATTTCTAGGACAATAAGGGGTTATTATCATTTAACCCTAAAAGAACCGTTATGGCACAGTTTAGCTCATAACGGCAAAGACTGAAGAGGTGAAATAAAGGCTCTTAATTGTGTTTTACATTTCTGTTGCATTCAAATGAGCTGCTTCAGAATCCTCATACATGTATCACTCGTTTGCCTGACGGTTTTAGTCGTGCAAAATTTTGTAAAATTAATTTTTCTGCTAGTTGAGAATACTTATTTTTCCAGGTTTGATTTAATTAACTCTGAGGTATAATTTGAAGGGGAAAAAATGGAACCTCTGCGAAGCCCAGGCTGTCAGTGATGAGCCTCAGCATGACCGGCGCTGCTGTGTTGAACAGATGAGCCGTACGTGCCAAGCCAATAGGTCCTCCCTCTCATTTGCATAGCTAACATGGCGTTCACACCCTGGTTGACACATTTTCAACCTGCTACTTATCCTATTACAGGCTGTCTGCTGTTACAGCATTGTTTGCTGCGTCCGCATTCTCCTGCTTCCCACCGTTTTGATGCGGCTGCTTGGATGCAGCAGAACTGGACACATCTGGAAACACATGCAAGAACTTTCTAACACAACATGCAAGAGAATAAACCAACCCGTGCAGCTCTTTCTTCTGCCGTATGAATATACACGCCGACAGATCGACTGGGTACAATAAAACGAATTAGATTCAAATATGAAACCGTCCTTTTTCAAGTAATCTTATGATAGAATGTAACTTGAACAATTGCTGTGGGTCCTTTCAGTGAAGAGATGATGAGATATTTTCAATGCATACATAATTTCTTTGTTGCCTTGTGTGTGTTGTGCAAGTTTCCATTAAGGAGGTAATATTTTGTCATTAAGGTTTAATTTTTGTCGGCGCCTTTGCTCTGCATGTTTAATTTGAGTCTTAAATAAACTCCCCTGACCCTGAAGCCATTTTTTGCCTCAATTTGCTCCTCACCCTCCCTTCCCTTTCCCCCTCACTGACTCCTTCCCCTCCCCTTTCCCACATTGCTTTTCCTTTCCCATTTTTTTTAGAGGGCAGCATTGCTCCGTGAGTGAGGAACATCTCAGGCAACAGAAAGGAAACACTTATTGGTGTTAAAGGAAGGTTACCTTTTTCACCTTCAGCATCAACAGAAACCTTTCTGTTCTTATCTCGCAGTGCCGCTGTGATATTTGCTTCACCGTCGTGCTGCAGCAAACCTTTTAAAGCTTTAGGAAACCAGCAGGGGGCCTTGGTATGTATAACACAAGGAATCCCTGACATTTCTGTAGAGCTCTGTCCTTAAATTGTTGTGCAAACTGTCTCAAAGCAACACTCTGAACTCTGCAGACCTAAACGTAACGAGCAGATCTTCCCTTGCTTAAGGACTTCAGCTGAATGCCGCTGCATGTCACCCACTGATCTGCTGATAAGATCGTTTTCCATTTATACATCCATTTTTCATGTGCTGTGTTAGTAGGCTAAGACAGAAATGCATATTCATGAAGGTGCAGAAAGCCTGTACCTCTCACTGTGATTTCCACCCATCAGGCGATGCAAATTACATCCTTTCACTTCTCTGTACCATACAAACTCCTTCTTCTTATTAATTAATGAAGCTTAGAAACTGTTTTTTCTTCCAAGGAGATATAGGCAGAACTAGAACTAATATTAATGGTAGGAAATTATTCAGGACTGGTGCAGTTCTTTAAGTCATCAAGAATAAATGCTTCCTTTTAAATGATCTTATACATCTTCATTCTTGAACCGCTGGCATTGAACCATGCAGTAAATTAAAACATGTTAATGAAATCGGATATGTGAGACTCGGTTTATTTTATACTCATTAATAATCTCAAATGCTTTCTGTTTGTATTTAAATCGCCTTGGAAATGTTGTTCAAATTCTCCAACAGTTTAAAGTCTGGTTTTTGACTGAGGCTCTCTAATGAAATCCTCATTCATTCATTGATTAATCCATTTATGTTTAGGGTTGATCTTCCAAAGCAGAGGTTCCTGGTGTTCAGCTCAGGTCCTTACGTGTAGCCACCAAAACAACAAGTGTGTCACAAAAGGTTTAAACCTGTATTTACAAATGCATAGACTTTTGTTAGTATCGTTTGTGTTTAATTGTGGAACCACATTTCATTTATCAGCTCCTGCCTGCAGACTAAGCTGACTATAAAATTTGACTCGGTGGGCGGGCAGCTAACAAACTTTAGTACTTTGTTTTGCAGCTTTTACCAACTTTTCTTCCAACCAACATTGCTCTGCATGAAGGAAAACCCCACAGCATGATGCATCCACCACCGTGTGTCATTGCACATAAAATTAAAGGTTAAATTTTAGTCTTTTGGATAGGGGTGTAAATAATAATCATTTTGTATCGATGCATCGTTCCAACAGACGACAATCCGATACATCGATCCGTCCGCAAGAGAATCGATTCATGTTTTTTTTTTTCCTCCGGTCTATTTTTATCCATTTGCTCCTGGGCGTAATTCTCCCTCCCGTGCTGCGGTGGCGCTAAACCTATTTTGCCCTCCTACCTCGCTTCCTGGTTATACTCTTACAGCAGTCTGTTGCAGTGAGCTTGACGCAGACATTTTTAAATTATGCTCAATATTGAAGCGTGGTCTGCGCTACACACTGTGGGTCTAGATACGGCCGAGGTGGCGAGGAAGTGGGGGCGAGATTAGTCCGACGACGGAGGGACATGAGGGCCAAAAAGAGCGGAGATCCAGGTGGAAAAAGGGTCCCAGCGTTCTCGCGCACCTCGCTCTTCTAGCGGGTCAAACTTCACGAGTTGTTTTCCGCAATTTCGGTCATAAAAACAAAACAAGCCGGCCTCCTGTCTGCAGCACTGTCTGCGGTCAGATACAATTAGGGAGAGGAGCAGCGGAGCGTCTGTGGAGGGGGGGGGGGGCGGGGACGTCTGGAGCCGATGTATTGCATTGCACTCATTGCACTGATTTTCTGCAGTATTTTATGATGCAACTTTTCTACTTCTGTTATTTGCTGTTGTTTCTAAAAAAATGCATAACGATATTACAGCTTTCATTGATTTATTTCAAACTTGAAACTTTGTTTAGCCTGTAAGGTGTAAAAATAATAATAAAAAAAAAAATTAACCGATTAATCGATTAATCGAATCGAATCGTGGTGTATTCTTGAGTATCGAAAATAATCGAATCGTTGGGTCAGGAAATCGATACTGAATCGAATCGCCACGATGGATGTGATTTACACCCCTACTCTTGGATCTGACCAAATCACCTATTTTATGTGTCTCCAATGTTCCCAGTGGCAAATTGTTAACTGAATCACTTAAGGTCATTTAAAGAAAATGTTAATTATTCCATGAAAGCCATATTGGGATCATGAATTATCATTTTTCTAACAGCAGACTCTTCAACCTGAGATACAGATTTTTGCAGTTTCTCCAGAATTGTTGTATTTTCTTAAAAGGCGTCATTTTAAACCCCTTATGGGCAAGTTACCGTTTTTGATCACTTGGATCCCCCCCCTCCCTCAGATCTGGATCTATATCCAGCCATTCAGCAAAGATGCTGCTACATGGCTGCACATCTTATCTTGGCATTTGATCAATTAGATGAGCCCTTGAATGATATATTACCTACTGGAAATTAAGTTGGAAAAAGGTAACAAGTCAAGAAAAAAGGTTTAAAGCTAATTGAAAAGTTAAAAAGTTAAGATAAAAAGTTAGAAATTATATTTAGGTTTATAAACTAAGTGCCAGTATCAGCATTAATGCCTCTAAGGTTATGTTGTACCAAAAGAAAATGTGTTTCTTTCTCTCTGAGTGTTTTTCATTCCTTATAGAAGCACTTTTATTATTTGTCTTAATATATTCGGGCAATTTGGCATGTCTTGTTATTACATTGACATTAATTTTTCACATCAAAATATCCATATCTTTTAATCTTACAAAGGTAATAAGCTCTTGCCCTGGATTCCAATAAAACTATTGTTGTGAAATTTGGATTTTCTAAGTATTTCAATGAGTGCCCTATAAAGAGTTAAGTAGATTTCTTCACCATTTAGCAGATAAAAGTAACTGTTTTTTGCAGCATTTTACTCAGAACACAAATGCACCTCAGACGTTTTCAGATTTTTATGAATAAAAACCCTGATAACCATTCAAAGCTGTTCACATTTTTTCCGTGGACATGTCCTACTTTTCATACCTAGAAAAATTTCTGGGGGGGAATTTCAAAATCATCCGGATTTTGGTCGACTACTGTGCAGAACGTAATCGAAACACACCGGGCATTCGAATCAAGCCGAGATTCGCCCGTTGGAAGTTTAGAATTGTGAAATTTGCAGAGAAAGGAGGTGTTGATTAACCTGACTCCGCCAGATGGATTTGCTCCGCATATCCATCTGGAAACCTTCCGGTGAAGTAATTTTGGGAAGGGGCGAAAATACTGGTTAGCTGATTGGCCTATGTTGGTGATAGACGGGCCAAATAAACCAATCAGATCAACGAAGCATATGACGTACTAACAGAGCGACGACGAAGAGGAGCCAATTGATAGATCAAACTCTTGCTGAAACCAGTCGGGAGAAGAGCAAAAACATCTTTTCCTATGAGAAAAGCCTCCAGAGCAGTGTTTTGCTCTTCTTTCAGTGAAGAAATACTCTGTAATTCCCATAAAACTTGCTCGATAGCCACGCTAACGCTAGTTTCATCGGGTGAAGCCGCCATGTTCTTTAGACTGAACTGTCGCGCTTCTCGTTGCGTCACACCTCAACCCGCCTCAAAGCCAACGCTGATTGGACGTTCGTTTGGTGAACGGCTCCAAATTTTCTTTAACAGAGTCTCCAGACTGATCTGCGAGTGAAACCTTGAAAGCTCGCGAGATCAGGATGGTCTCACCAGGCTAGGAGTTGATGGTGTTTGAACTTCTCTGTACGTCCATTTCACCCACTGAACTATCGTTATTCATCTACGACAATAGAAACTTGGTTTTGAATTTTATAATTCCTTTGATAGATAATTACTTAAGGCCGGTAAGATTACAAACTATTTTATGCAAAAACATTAAAGGATTAAATAGTTTCTAGTTTAGTCAGCTGCTAGTTCATTTTTTCATTTTTTTGCAGTCATTTCTGGATTATATATTACATATTGCATGACTAACACAAAATGTCTGGTGTTATTTAGGTTTCTGTGTCCAAAAAAATGTTTTAAGCAGTTGCCCTCCATTCTTTAGTCCTTCATGACAAAACGTAGCTGACAGCAGGCAGATCTGCTGAATTACAAGTTGTCCATTCGGATCATCATCAATGGGCCGCGAATCTCGTTTTCATCTAGAGAGATGAAAAGAAGATGGAGGGCAACCCATAAAGAGGAGAAGTATGGAGAAGAAGGGGTGGGGGGAGCGATAAAGCTGACATGAGGGTCAAGTGCTTATCTAGCATCACATTTCCCTTTGAAATCCCCCCATATGAATATGCTCCTCTCCACACATTTAGAGGCTTTGAGTGCTCATATGTGGCTCTGGAGGGAAACCAGCGCAAACAGCCAGACTGACTTACAGCACATGGATAAAATGAGAGAAGTAAAAAAAAGAGTCTTGCAGGTTATTGAAATTGTCTGGTCATGCATGTGTGTGTATGTGGCAGAGAATATATGAAGGAGGTGAGAGAAAGTGAGAAGCTATTCAGCATGGAGGTAGCAGCTCGCTGACAGACTGCACTGCCACGCTCAGCCAGTTCATTGCTGTCATTCCTTTCCTCTTTTGACATTTTCAATTATGTCTTTCACACAAGGCTGGGCACTTGTTTTTTTGTTTTTTTCTCATGCTTTCCTTATCGTCAGTCTTCTTTTTTCTCTCTCACCCTCTTGTTCCAATCTTCCAAATCTATTCCTCCGCCTTGCTCGATCCATTTCCGTTTTAAGTGGCCGCTCCCTCTTTGCTTTGTGTGCCAGAGCTGTTGAAATGTCGGGGGTCAGCATGGAGGGAGAAGGGCGAGCGGAGCAGGTGACAGAGGAAAAGGATGCTGTCTGTTGAGCCGATCCGCTTCTACTGAAGCCAACTTTTATTGTCATTTTGTATACGAGTGTATACAAAACTAAATTTATTTTTTTACGGCTTTCATGACATTTCCATTTCTTAAAGAGCAGTGATCAAATGGCAATTTGATGGCACTTGATGCAGAATGTTTGCGCTAAATATTCACTATGAAGGTTTTAACATAAACGTTTTTTTCTTTGCTTTTCAAATTTCACTTTACTCACCTATTATTGACCTATGTTCCTTATGTTCCTAACAATCAATCTGCAGGTTTACTAGTGGTTCCTAGAACTTCTAAAAGTAGAATGGGAGGCAGATCTTTTAGTTATCAGGCTCCTCTCCTGTGGAACCAACTACCAGTTTTAGTCCGTGAGGCAGACACCCTGTCTACTTTTAAGGCTAGGCTTAAAACTTTCCTTTTTGATAAAGCTTCTAGTTAGAGTGGCTCAGGTTATCCTGATCTATCTCTATAGTTCTGCTGCTATAGGCTTAGACTGCTGGAGGACATAGGGACCCCCATTTCATCATTCTGCTTCATTCTATCTCTATTCTCCCACTCTGCAGAATCTGTTAGTTCAATCTCTAACGTTCTGCTCTCTCTGCTTCATCTGGTCTGTTCCTGTTTTGTTGTGACTCCATCCTGGAACTCAATGGGAAAATGTGATTGACAGTTGATATATGATTGGCTGAATTTAGGTGTTCAGGCAGATGTAGAACTAACTGGCCTGCAGAAGATAACGAAAAAAAACAAAAACAAAAAAAAAACAGATTTTAAGACAGGATCTTTTTTTAAATAGAAATTTTCTAACTTTTGGGTCAATATCGTCTGATAAAGAGTACATTTATATACATGTTTAAGCCAGAATGATTTGACGTTTAAAAATGACTTCCCTACGACTTTAATTAAAGTACTTTCAGAAAGTTGAATTCTGAATATAACCGGACAAAAAACATGCATCAGCAAACACAACAAACAGAGAATCAAGGTTTAAAAATGACCTCCCTACGACTTTAAGGTTTTGTTTCTAATATTAATGAACTAAATGAATATTTCACTCCCAGTCCCAATAAAAACGCAGTATTTTTTACACTGAGTTCATCAGAAGACAACAATAACAGATCAATTTCCCATTTGGACACTTTTGATTCGCTGATTGATTGACCAATCATGCGCCATCATTCAGTAATGAGAGGAAGCTCATTTTTCTTCATTAGCCTAAGGTAAACTTAGGGGTGGGGGGGTTCCTCTTGCTGGCAGCTATGATGTAATGTGTATGTTCTAATGACCTCAGCATAATCACCACGGTGATGAAACAGGCACTACGCTCCCTAAAACGCTTCATCATCCCAGTCTTGCCTACTCATGCCCTCAGCCAGCTCTCATTCACTCCATCAGGGACCAGATCGCAGCGACGAGGATCTGTGCCAGTTTGGATGAACCGGACAGTGTGTGCATGAATTGGTTTGGCTAGACTGGTGTCATGAGGAGGCAGCCATTTGAGCAGGAAACCCGTTATATGTTTTCTATGCAAATAGGGAAAGATAATTTCCCCCCATCCATCCCTGCTCTCCTGCTGACTCTTAACCCCGACCCTTTAGAGGGAAGGTTTCCCCACATGGCGAGAGAGAAGCCAGCAGAGGGGGAAACGCTGCAAGTCAGCAGAGCAAGGCTGAACAAGAGGAATGGGGAAGTCATGGTCAAGGGCTGATTAATGAGCCTTTAATTTAATCAGCAGTCCCATCTCACCAGGGCCTCCCTCCACGCGGCTTTGAAGCGGCTTATTTTTTAAACAGGTCTGTGATCTCCCCCTGCCTTCCCCATTTCTCACCCACTTTCCATCCTTTTCCAGCTTCTCTCTAATATAAAGCGCTTATCTGTGGCAGCATGGGGAATATGAATTGGAGGGGAATGATTAATTGAGAAATAAAGACCATGAGGGATGCCTTACTGAGCAGCATTTTATTTCAGACGCTGAGCTCAAGTATCTAAGCAGAAACTAATAACGCTGCCCAATGTAATGGAATAATTGTTCTTTATGTTTCAGATTGGCTGCTGTTGCACTAAGTCCCTTTGTTTATCTAACGGTTCAAAAAGAACTTCAAGGTTTAAGGTCTTTACCTAATTATAACAGCTACATGTTTTATATAGTGTCCAACCAGGGGCGGATTTAGGACATTTGGGGCCCTAGGTAAAGACAAGTATGGGGGCCCTTTGAATTGAGAAGAGAACACATAAAACAGACCCATGACACATGTAGAGGTTTGATCTTGGTGAGACCGCGAGGAAAGTGTTATTTCTTACGCTGATATTCTCTGAACCAAAGTTACCGTTTCCACTGTCATTGTCCATGTAATTGAAATAAATTCACTACACAACGTCTTGAAGATGAAAACTGAAGTTTAGTGTTCTTCTTAGGCCCCCTCCACCAAACCAGCCTCTTATCCAAACGAAGCCGGCGTTTCGGGGGTTTGTAAACGATCTTTTTTTTACTAAGCCTTCAGAGTGGGAAGATTTTGAAACGCCGTTTTCGCGTTTCCATCTTTAAGCTCTAACCGCATTTTTTTTTTTACACGCATGCGTCATAGCGTCGCCTCTAAACACGCATGCGCGACACAGTATCACAACAACAATGGCGCCGTACTGTGTTGAATGGTTGCTGCTCATGCTACTCACCCTGCTGTCGGGCTTACGACAGAATCTTCTTCTTCTGGAATATCTCCAGGAAGAACAGAGCAATATCGACCACATAGTTCAGCACCTGAATTTGACTGAACCACGAAAATGGACCCGCAGGGCAACCATGTATAAATATTAGTGCGCATGCCCAACATTTCGTCGCCTATTTTTGCTTTGGCACCACAGCGCCACTTACAGGCCTGGCATACATTTTGCAGCGTTTTCATGCATTCGTGTGGACGATCACATTTATTTTACGTCTCCGTCTTTACGACAAACGTTCTGGAAAATATTAGCGTTTCGTGTTCGTTTTGACTTCATGTGGACGGGGCCTTAAAGCTTACAAAACGTACATGAATTAACAAAAATATCCTTTGATCAAAATAAAAGGGTTTAAAGTCTGTCATAAAGTTGAAGAGCAACAGATAGGAAGACTGTTCGCTTCCACGGTTCCTTGCGATCTAAAAATTAAAATACGAGAGGCTGAGGAACCCGGCTGGTCAGTCCTTAAAGTGACAGTACACATTTTTTAATCCAAAATCCAAGTAACCTTATAAACATGAAATCTTATTCTTCTAACTTTGTCCATAAAATATTTATCAAGTTAGTCATGAAATATATCTATCTATGAAATTAGAAATTCAAATTAAATTATTACCTATCTTTTTAAACCTTTTAAAGCAATTTCTATTTATTTACACTAAAAGTCCACTTTGGCTGCAACAATACAGATAGAGAAATGTTAATAGAATAGACATCCATTATCTGTTCTAGGTTGTGTCCCTCTCTTCTTGTCCCTTTTCTTCTTGTTTTCCTCTCTATGTTCTGTACTCAGCTGACTTTTCATGCTGTGAGATATGTAAGGAGTAGAAAGTACATTTTTTTTTTAAACAATTACTAAATTATATTAAAAAAAATATAAAGCTGACCAATAGCTTCTCCATTATTAAACTGGTACATTATTGTTTGTGACACAATATTGGACCATGCAAAACAGAGATTTACCTTCACAGCCTCAGAAGGGCAAAATGTATGTACAGAAATACACCTGGACATGAAATTATGTTTTGGTTTTTGTTGTTGGCTTTCATATAAATATACTGGTGTGATAACTTAGTATACATTTGATTTGAGTTTTTGGTATACGTCTATTTTGAATTCATATTTTGAAGAAAACTCCACCAGCCGCCACTGATTTCTTTGTATTGTATTTAAGTTCTTTAGGTGATGAATGTGTGCAATATATTGTTTGTATAAATGGAGTGTGTAATGATAATTTTCCTCCTGGGATCATTAAAGAATTTCTGATTCTGATAAATACCACAACAATGTTTTTTACTTTGGGGCCAAATAACATTTTTTTGACATGAACATTTTCACATCACTGCTCTGTTTTCCTCACATCCTGCAGCCGCCGCATGCAGACAGCATAATCTAGAACCAGCCTTTCATCGCTAACACAAGATGTCACTCCGCAGCCTGGCTCCCGCCCTGTGCTCAAGTTTAGAGTGGGGTAAAACAGCACACGCAGCAGAAGGCGATTCATTTATTCCCAGATAATTAGAAACGATGGCAGTTGAAGGGAAAAATGGCGAGTGGAAGGAGCGATGGAATAAGAAAGGCTTTGTAGTGAGTCAGAATGGAGATGAGAGCAGCTCTTTAATTCCACCTCTGATACTAAGTGGCTTCACCCATTATCTTTGCACAGTGAATAGCAGAACACCATAAAAGTAAAATGTGACTCATCCATCCCTGCCAGGCGTATGGGTGCCCTCCTTCACCCCGCACCCCAACCTCATCTGTCCCCGCGGAGATTGACACAGCTCCTCCTGAACATAGTCCTTTAGAAAGTCCTTGTGTTTCTACATATAAAGCTGTTATTTTACACCAAGTCTTTTGGATACATTTAGATTGCTGTGGGAGTGGTTCTAAGGGGCTGGTTATACGCATGCAGCAGTGTGTCGCAGTTAGCTTGTCAGAGGTATGATGCAAATATTTCAATGTGAAAAGCTCACATGGAAAGAAAAGTTAATTAGAAGAAATTTATTGCTACAGTAACTTTAGTCTGTGGCGCTCAGACCTCGGCAGGAAACACAAAGTAAAGAACAGGGCTGTTTCCCCCCCCCAGGCCTGAAACTGATGGTGGAGTGGAGATAGATGAAATCGTCAGTCTGTACACTGCTTGTTGGTGTCAGGGTTGGTTGTGGTTTAGGACCCAAATGCAGAAGCAGAGAGGCTGAGGTGATTACTTGTGGATTTAATCGAAGGAAAAAGTAAACAAAGGCAGGAATGCAAAAACCCAACTAATAAAGAAAAGCAAACCAGAACTATGGAGACATCTGGGGAAACCAAACACTAGGAGCCAGGGAGAGACGAGGTATGTGGACAACAGCATGGGAAGACAGCAAAGACAAGGAACCAACAAAGAGTGAGAGCAGAGGGAGAGTATATGCAGCTGACTGAGACAAAGGGAGGGCTAACGAGCGGCGGATGAAGGCAAGTAAACAGTTTATTCAGTTGAACTTCCGCCTAGGCTCCATTTTTGATTTATACCCAATTTCGAAGCGTGGTCTGCGCTATGTTATTCCGCAACAACGCAAGAAGGACAGCAACAAACTAGCTAGGATTCTGGGTGTCAGTGTGTCGGTTTGACGAGCTTGTTCGCCGTCTACAACCCCTCATCCAACGCCGGACGACACACAGTTCACCCGCGAGTGTTCCCCAAAGACTGGCTCTGGCCCTGCGTGTTTTGGCTTTGGGTGCAAACTAGAGACTGACACGGGAGTGGATTTTCACTCCTGTCTCGTCCCACTCCCACAGAAAAAAATTGTGTCCCGTCCCGATCCCGGGCCAGAGGAGAAATCTAAATCCTGTCCCGTCCCACTCCTGGTGAAATTACTCCCACTCCCATTCAGAATGACTCCGCTCCTGCACCACTCCCATTCTTGTTGTTTTTGAGCGCGGGTGAGAAACTCAGAGTAGAAACACTGTTGGTTTTTGGGTCGTGTAGTTTTTTTGACTCGCATTATAGTGTAGGCTTCAAGGAAAAAAACTACAAAATGGCAGCGCCAGTACTGGATTTTTTTTCTTTCTATTTTATTTTATTTTTTGGCATCGATCCTAGTTTTTTTTTAGTTACTATTGGTTTGCTCCCGCTCCCGTCTGCTCCCGTTAATGTTTAATCCTGTAGCGTCCCAATCACGTGATCGTTACTAATACTGACTCCCATCCCACGGGAATTCCACGGGAATCCCGTGACCTGTGGGATTCCCGAAAAAATGTCCTTCTCTAATGCAAACCGACAGACCGTCGCACAGAGTTACAAACTAGCATCCTGCGCGGTGTCTGGGATAGTGTCCGAGGTGTGCCAGGTGTTGTGGACGGCACCGTCACAACCGGATCCGTCCCGGAAGCACGATCCATCCTGCGCATGCACCATCAGTTCATGTGCGCATTCAGATATACTTCCGGGTCACCCCCAATTTCATTTTGCTAAAAAGACTCAAATGATGCGTTTCCCTCCCCCAAAATAGTAAGTGTACTAAAATATTAAGTTTCAAAGGTTAATAATGTATTTCCTGAGAAAATAAATGTGTTAATTATACTTTCTGTTTTATCAGTCTTCTGTGGCCAATCTGCACCGGAAATGGGATCCTACGCTACTTCCGGGAGCTAAATTTTTTGTCTTTGGATTTAAACATAAATCTATACTTTTTTAATTTTATGTTTCCTTTCATGTTAACATTATGGTCTATAGTGTGTAACCTAAAGAAAGAAACAACTAAAATGCAGATAAACATGTTTTGCTGAACTGCTCTGAGCATGTCCCATGATGATGTCATAGAAGCAGTTTAATGGAGAAAATGTAAAAAGCATCAAAATTGTCTCAAAAAAGTCATAAAACATCTTTTAAAGATGTTTATTAGCATTCTTTAAAGAGTTAAGGATAGAAATAAGTCATTTTAGTACCATCATTACATTATTCATGGACACCGGGATCAGAGCATGTGAGCGGAGCGTGTTGGAAGCTATGGAGCGGAACAGAAGAAATAGGGCGGAGCGCAGAGCGGTTTTCAGTTGAAAGGCCGGAGAGCGAGGATTTTGCTATGCTCCAGTTTGCTCCGATGCGCTCATGTCAATTAAAAATGTATGATTATAAAATTTGTAATTTTTCAAGACTTTAATATAGTTCCTCTTGTTGGTTTGAAATAAACAGTTTCTCTGGTTGTTGCTCAATGAAATAGACTTTATTTAATTTCATCTTTGACTTAAAACCTAGGCCAATGCCTATGCTGTAGTCTGTGCCTATAATCTGTTATAGTCTATGTTTTAACTTTACCTTGGAATTGCTGAGATGATGACTGCATATTGTGCAATAAAAAGTGGGATAAAATATCATAAAAACATACACTAACTATACTTAAAAATACAGAGTTGGTTTACATAAAGTGATGGTTGTGGTAAGAGCCTGTTTTTGAAAATGGATCGCATACATGCATTATACACTATTATCTCATTTGAAATGTACGGTGGCCCTGAAGTGCAAACTGCAACTACAAATCTTAAAGCGCAACTACATTAAGGAAATCGCAACTACATAAAGCAAAGCGCAACTACATTAAGAAAAACAAAACTACATAAAGCAAAGCGCAACTACATTAGGGTAAAACGGCACCATCGTCCAATCAGCGATGTCTCATGTTTCCCACTGGTACCTACCTTTTCAAGTAGGTTAATGTAGTTTTGTTTTTCTTAATGTAGTTGCACTTTGCTTTATGTAGTTGCGATTTCCTTAATGTAGTTGCGCTTTTAGATTTGTAGTTGCAGTTTGCACTTCAGGGCCACCGTAGAAATGGGATGCAAAGGGACCTTTTTTAATGTACTCTAGTAAAATAGATTAATAGTAAAATAGGAAACGAAGGGCAAGATGAATGGAGCGAGGTGTCACGCTCACAGCTGGGAAGCGATAATTTAACAGCCAGTTAAATAAGACAATACACGTATCGGTCACATCATTAAATCAAACGCCGTGTGTCCCATGGCCTTGGCATCATTACATGAAGGAAAAATGTCAGAAAAAGCTTTCCCCTGAAAATTGGAGTTAGTGTGGAGCGATTTCGCCCGAGCGGCAGGAAAATGAACGTGAGCATCGACGGATTTTGAGCGGAGCTTCCTGGCGCAACTTTGATTGCCGTAGCGAATGATCGAACATCCTCCTGAGCGGGGAGCTGGAATTTCGCTGCACTCCACTGTATATCTGGTTGCGCATGTGCAGGATGGATTGTGCTTCCGCTGCGGATCGGGTAATGACACACACTTCAGCCAGAGTGTTTGCCTTTAGGTACCAAACAGGAGATACGGATAGCGTAGAGCGGATGTAGAAATTACCAATCACAGGCCTCCTTTCTCTTCTCCCTGCAGCGCTATCTGCGGCACTGTCTGCGGTCACCTCCAATTTTGGGGAGGTGCACCAGAGTGTCTGTGGAGGGATTTGATTTTGATTTTATTTTTATATACTCTAATAATTCCAGAGGGAAATTACTTCTCTGCATTTAACCCACCCCGCCATTGTGAGGCGCCCGGGGAGCAGTGTGGGGTTAAGGGTCTTGCTCAGGGACAATAATTGAACATTATTGATCTCACATTGGAGAAATTTATCTCTGCATTTAACCCCTCCCCTTGGGAACCAGTGGGCTGCCATTGTGCGGCACCCGGGGAGCAGTGTGGGGTTAAGGGTCTTGCTCAGGGACCCAGAGTGGCAGTCTGTGGGAGTGGGGGATAGAACCCCCAATCTCAGGATTCAAAGCCCTATGCCCTAACCACTAACGGGGCATATCTGCGTTAACTGCGACACATGCAGACGACCTGGTTTCTGAGCATAAACCAGGCTTTAGAACAAGTCTTTTCTCCCCCCCCATCTGATCCAAAGTATAGGTCCCCTCCATTATCTACGCATGTGGTTCTCCGAGAGGTATTGCCTCTTTCATTGCTGCTGAAAAGTCCCATCAGTGCCAGGCGCCCTGATTTATGTCCCTGATCCCACCACCTCTAGCTCCTTTCCATTAAGCTTTACAATATTTCCCCCATTGTTCAGCTCCCCACGTTATCAGCTCTGCCCAGGCGTGTCAGCAGGACAGAACCCGCACACAATCACGGTGAGGACGGATGGAGGGAAAGATGGAGGACGGGAGGGGAAAGGAAGAGGGGGGGCACCGGTGTTTAGATGAGGAGGTAGATGGAAACGCGAGAGGCGGGGCAGATGGAGCAAGAGAAGGCTGAATGAAATGAGAAAAAGGAGGTGGAGGGCAGCATGTAGAGGAAAGTGAAGGTATGGGGAGATGACCATCTAGGCCTTAGTTTTATTGTTCCTGAAAGGTTGGAAAGAGTGAGGGCGGGGCGGGTATACGTTAGACCAAATGTGAACAGATGACTGCAATAATGGCAAGGTGGGGATGTCATTTAGATGCATTACTGAGGGGGCATTCTCTTAGTGTACATCCATTAAGATAAAGTCTTCATTGCCCTAAGAAAGGGCTGCAGAGTGTTGACGAGATAAAGTGTAAAAGCGCCGCAGCTACTTTTGGTTATGGAGCCTCGTCTGTCTTTCACTCAGCTTTACTGCCTTGAAGAGTGGTTTGGAAAAAAGCCGGAGAGCCAAGGTGCACTTGGTTAAAAGCAGCTACCTTTTAAGACAGGGTGTAGAAAATAGTGAGGGCAGCTGCAACAAAGCCGTTAAACACGGCAAAATGAATGCTTAAAAGGCAGCCTGGAGAAAGGTCGAGAGCGGCGCACGAGAGGAATGTGAATGAAGGATCAAGGCTCGTCTTGATAATGTGTGTGCTTGATGAGGTGGATGAAGGTGATAGTAAAGAGGTAAAAAAAAGAAAGTGGTTCAAAGATGGTGAGACCTCTTTCTCCAAGAGTGACTTTTCATTTTAAAGGAATATTCAGAATCAGGACTCAGAAAGGTGGAATAACTCTTTTTTTTTCACTTTTACCCGATGTATTCCAGCATCCAGCTGCCATGCACGTGGGCATTGTCAGTTTCACTATAGCTCTGGTGAATTTCAATGGTGAAGTCCTCTGGAAATCTTCAATAATTGTTGTTGATTGCAGAAGTGTCTAGTAGTTCCCATTGATTTAGCTTGGAAAGCGGGGAGAATGGCGCTAGGCTTACCGCACCGTGACGTCACTGCTGGAAGATGGCAGGAGGGAGGTGTGCTGGTGAATCACAGACACTTTGGTTTAACAGTCCAGTCCAAGAATGTCCCCAAAGCTGCAGTCCCAGAGGACATGCTGGAAGCCGATCCTGGTCAGGGATCCAGAACAGAAAGAGGGTTTTTGCTTTTGTCTCGTCTCCTGATCATCCACTGTTCCTCCCCCGCGGAGTCCTCTGGGTTTTTGGCTCTATATGTGGGGAGGTTCAGTTTTTATCTCAGTAAGCGTGGCTCCAGGGAGGAGACCAGTTTAAAGTTCCTGCATCAAGTTCTGGTTCCACGTCCTGTCTCGGCTACCCTCTTCCACTGAGCCTGCTCATCTGCACCTGATCCTGTCTGCTCCTGTGCGTGACCACCTGGTCATGCTTTCGGATCCTGTCAGACTCTGAACCCTCCTGGGAGCCTGTGGATTCCTGGAAGTCTGGATCCTGTTCCTGACTGTTCTGGATCCCAGACCAGGATCGGCTTCCAGCATGTCCTCTGGGACTGCAGCACTTGGGGACATTCTTGGACTGGACTGTCTCTCCCTGAATACTGGGTCCATCTGTCCGTGTTTCATGACAAATCTGTTATAATTAATAGAAAAGGCTGGAAAACATCACCCTGTGTGTCATAAAATCTATATAAACTGTTTTTGAAATTAATTTTAATGGGGATCTATTTCTTTAAGCTACATTTTACTCCATTGGTCGAACACATAAAATTGATTCAAAACGTCAAAGTTTTTGGTTAAAAATGCTAAACTTGCAAAATTTTGAAAGGTTTTTCAACAACACTGTATTATATGCATTACCCATATTTCCTATAGTTTTGCATATGCATGCTCAGACAATGAAATGGGGGGTGGGGGTCACTGCCTTGAAGAACTGAATTCTTCCTTTAAGACCCATCCAACATGCACCTATAAATGGAGGACGGTGGCAGAACAGGGATGAAAAGGAAAAAAGGAGAGGGAGGAGGTAAGCGGGGCGGGCGATGAGCATTCAACTCTAGAGGATAAGGCACAAGAAGTTTTAATATCTCTAAATCAGCTGCACGATATTGAAAGTGTCATCTAATTGAAAATGATTTAGGACAGCAGACCCGCCTGGCAATCACATTTAAATTCACTCCTGACACCGGCTCCAAAGTCTCTCTATTTCTGCTTTATGAGTCATTTGCATGGTGGGGGCCTCGGAGAGTATAAACCATGCAAATGATATGGAGCGCTGCACAAGGTGATGCATCCCCCTCCCCTCCTCCAGTTCCGCATCTCGCTTTCATTCCCCCTTTAGCCTCAAGAGAAATGCTTTCTGCTTTGCTGCCGCCTTTGTCCAGAAAGTCATTTATTTCTCTTGTTGTTTGCTCGCCTGTTATTTTACAGCTTGCTGCATTGGTTGGGGGGGGGGGGGGAGGAGTCGGCTGCCGCCCCGTTCGGCTGAATGACTGTCATCTTCCATTTGCAGCTCCATGTTATGCGGAGAAGTTATTTCCTTATTTGTAAGCTGGGAAATAGAAAGGAATACACACACAAAAGAAAGTATGGTGTTTATATGCCCATGGTACATAACTATAAATATCTCCGAGCTTTAATGTGACAATCAAACCTTTGGATCACATTCTTAAGCTTTAGGCTCTTATTTGAAGCACTGTGCCATCTTTAGCTCGACAGGGAATAAAGATTCATGCAAAAATGTCAGAGTTGGATTTCTGTTCCTAAAGTTCTACCATTACAATCAGCTTCCTTTATAACATCAGAAGGAATTGTCCACATGAAGGGGAGCAAAAAAGGCACAGAAAATCCAAACGTTTTTCTTTTTTCTTTTTTTTTTCCAGGAAATAGCCTTTGTAAGCTGAGGCAAAAGGACGGATCACAGTAATCTTTTCCTGACTGAACACCTTTCCCCTGTATTGGAGGAAAATAGCTGCAGTGGGAGCTGGGATGATTTGCCTGCATGTGTTCCTTTATAACCTTTATAACCCCTATAAAAACATAATGGCCTAAAGAAAGTTCTCCATGTAGAAAACAGTTTTATTGTGGCAAGATATGATGTGGAGGAAAATCTAAAAAAAAAAGAACCTAGAAATCATGTTTTTTCGTAAAGTTTTGTTATCTTAGGTAGAAAACGGCTTCATTATTTATTATTATTTAGTTCTCAGGCTCCTCTCCTGTGGAACCAACTACCAGTTTTAGTCCGTGAGGCAGACACCCTGTCTACTTTTAAGGCTAGGCTTAAAACTTTCCTTTTTTATAAAGCTTCTAGTTAGAGTGGCTCAGGTTATCCTGAGCTATCTCTATAGTTCTGCTGCTATAGGCTTAGACTGCTGGAGGACATAGGGACCCCTTTTTCATCATTCTGCTTCATTCTATCTCTATTCTCCCACTCTGCAGAATCTGTTAGTTCAATCTCTAACGTTCTGCTCTCTCTGCTTTTTCTCATAGTAGCTTCATCTGGTCTGTTCCTGTTTGGCTGTGACTCCATCCTGGAGAGAAATATCAGCTGTGCTGCTGCCATCAACACCTTTGTTTCTAGATGTTGGAGCTTGGCCTGTTTTCCAGTGTAGTCCTGTTTCTCTGACTGTGACTAACTGGATGTGCTCTCTTCATCCTCTGACATGGAAGTTGAGCTCGTCTGCCTGGCTGTGTGTTTCCTGGACGGGGCCGCCTTTTGCATCTGTCTTTTGTATCTATGCTTCTTTTTCTATGTCTGCTTCTGTCTCCTTGAACCCCAGTGGGCCTCAGCAGATGGCCGCTCACACTGAGCCTGGTTCTGCTGGAGGTTTCTTTCTGTTCAAACGGAGTTTTTCCTCTCCACTGTCGCTACAAGCATGTTTAGTGTGAGGGATTGCTGAAGAGTCAATGAGTCGATGCAATCAGCTGGTTTTCCTTAGATACAAAACTTTGAATCAATATGATTGGATGATCTGGTGAACTGGAAAGTGCTTTGAGATGATGTGTTGTAAATTGGTGCAATAGAAATAAACTGAATTGAATTATTCACGCAATTCAGTGTTAATTTATACTGCAAAAAAATTTTTGTACCATAAAATCTTTTTGGTTCATTTGGTTGGAGTCCCCAGGACAGTAGCAGTTATTAAGGTGTCAGTAAACTTGCATGAGGGAATATCCATGTGAACTGTATAATCTAACATGCCTTTTGTTTCGGAAACAGAGCTAAGTAAGTCCCTTGGGGGGCAATTTGTGTGTAAACATGTGTGCCCTTGTTTTCCCCCTGCATCTGTGGTTTTGCTCTATTTACCAGGAAACATGCTTGTGTGAGAGTCCACACACTGTTCATGTTATGCTTGCAGACTTGGAAAATGTTTTCCTCCTAATCAAATATGAATGTCTATGCTTTCATTACAATATTCTTTGTTTTATTTGAGCCTATATGCATTGATAATCATATGCAAATGCTTGGGCTGCATTTATGAGCGTGCACATTCAGTAGGTGTTCAATGAATGACTGCAACTCTCTAAGTGTTGCCTAGGGAGCTCCTGTGTGCAGTGGCGGTCTTGTTTGTCTTCTGCTGTTCAAACAATGACTCCCCACGGGGCCACTCTCCACCTAATTCAGAGACTGCACAGGGAGAGAGAAGTTGATGGGGGCCAACATGCACCAGCTTTTCACTAACACACACACAGACATACAACTTGTACAGAAGTGAACAACAAAACATGCTGTCCATGGAGAAGCAGAAGGCTCCGCAGACGGGTTATGGATTCGCTTTCTCCTGTGCTTAAAACAAAGACACACTCACTCGTCTTGATATATGTAGTGAGGACCATGTGTTAACTCCTAGCTACTTCCATTGATTTTAATTCATTTTTTAACCATTTTCTTCCACCAACTCTGAAAAAAAACATACACCTAACCAGTTGTGCATGGCTAACTCTAATCTTATTCTAAACCCATTTCACATCTTAGTCCTAAACAAAAAAAAGAAGTTAGGACAGTATTATTGCCAGTATTATTTGCATACTTTGGTGCAAATGATCCTCAATTTGATTGTGAATTTGGAAAATGTGTCATGATTTTATGTAAGGCTCGGACCGACATGCAGTGAAGCCACACAGAGAGACACAGTATAAAAGTTCAACGGGTTTTATTGACGATTATTTTGAGTTTAGTGCAGAGTTCCTCCAAACTCTGCTCAGCCGGAAACTGGAAGACGAGGGGAAGACAGACTGTTAGATTCAGGCTCAGTGGGAAATTGAAGTTGTTAATCTTGAAGGAGAGGATTTGTTGCCACTCACGTTTCCAGAGAAGAAGCGACACGTAGACTCCAGTCTGTGTGTTGGTCTTCCAGGGTTTGTTTGATTTGGTGGAGGGGGGAACAGGGTTTACCCAGAACTCGGACGGAGTGGAATGATGCAGCCGCTGGTTGCAACTCAGTTTTCCTGTGGTACTTGACCGAGGTCGTGGTGAAGATGATTTCCTTACTCAGAGAGTGATCTTAGCGATCTCAAAGGTGGCTGGATCCAAACCTCCTGTTTTTCGCTCAGTGTAAGACTCAGTTGATCCCACTTGGGAGAAGGCGGTCCGGAAAGGTCCAGTTTGCAGGAAGGCTTCCTGCCGAAAGACAAAGAACAAACAAAGATGAGACTCAGGGAGAAACAACCGTTACCCTAACCATGACCGTTACTCTAACCCTAACCCTGACCGTTACCCTAACCCTGACCGTTACTCTAACCCTAACCCTGACCGGTGCCCGGACCCTTGCCCTGACCCTAAACTCAGCCCTGACCAGAACCCTGACCCTAACTCTAACCCTAATTCTACAAACTGGAGATACCAACAAACGTGCGCCGGCCCATGCAATGCCTTTGATCCCCTAATCAACTGCCCTAGTCGTCGGACTGGGTGGGGGGGGGGGGGGGGGGGGGGGTCATCGAGAGAGTGTCTAACGCCAAGCCCAAATAACACCTCTTATGGAAAACTCTGTGTTTACACCTTGAAGCTTTCTCTCTCCAGTTCTTATCTGAGAAGAGATCACTTGGGACAAACTCCTTCAATAACCATGCATTAAATAACCATAAGAAATGACAGCAGATTTTTGACATAAATTGTAATCCGTTGTAAGGCAGTGCTTACCAACCCCTGAATAAAAGTAAAAGTAGCATTTTATTTTATGCAACCCCAGGCTGCCACATCATTACATCATACATGTTTGCACCGGCGCATGCATTGCGCTGGTGTTTTTTTTGTACTTTTTCATAATCTGTTCAAGTCAAATGTGGGAAATTGCTTTAATTTCTGTGTTGCAGAAAGTGAAAAAAAAAAATCTGCACAGATCTGCCCACCCTGCCTAGCCTGAGTCTCTCTTTACGAAGAAATGGTAAAAAAATCGGATTGTAGATTTAAAAAGTCGTACACGGCCGGTGTGTTCCGGCCTTGACACTTGACAAAGCTGTCAAACAGGCAAACAGTTTTGGTTCAATGCCTCAAAACAAGACAGAGAAAATAAGCATAAAGGCTTCTGTGAGTAGTAATGAGTACTTGAACTGTTTTTCTGAGTACTATAGTGTTAGTGTGGTGCAAGTACCAGGAGAATAGACTGCAGAAACAAGTGGATTATGACTTTCTAATAAGGACAGGCAATACCTCTTGATGGATGACAGCCTTCATAGCATATTGCCATACATGAAGGATGTGCATGCGGCGGGGGCTTCAGCGTATGCATGCTCTGCTCTTACTGTGTTCCCCTTCACGTTATCACCATTTTGGTGAGTGTGTGTGTGTGTGGATGCTGTAGAAATATCGAATCTTACCTTCTTTCTTTTCTCCCATTAAAAAAGCCTCAATTTCTGCCACAAGTGTCTTTGAAGACCCATATAAATATTTGCCATTCACTAATGCTCAAAGCCCACTTGAACAGTGCAGCGATGCTCAAAGAGTGTCATTGACAGATTTGCTCGGTAGTACAAAGGAGTCCAGAGTGAGGAGGCATGGAAGTGTTGGCTGCTTGTGTAGTCAATGGGACTCTTTTACAAGCTCTTTAGGAGGATAAAAAGCATGTCGTTTCCAGCGTGACACTGGTGTCAGTGTGTTTCAAAGGTGCTCCAGGGCCATTTAGGAGCAGTGACAGTGCCGCCTGCTTTGATTAAAGCGCTGCAGAGCAGAAAGGAGATAGGCAACTCTCTGTTAAGTGAATATGGAAATGACCTCCGCATCTCTTCTTTGCTCCTGCGTCAACCTCCTCTAATGCACTGAACAGAGGTGTGCGTGGGAGAAAATGGTGACATGATGGGTCAAATGGACTGGTGTGACCGGCTCAAGTGTTCTGGATTTGATTAATTAATAATATTCCTATGACAGAGGGCTCTTCAAGACAATAATGCCAGGTCTACCGTCTTTTCTTTTCTTAAAGCTTTCATCACTTATATTCAAAGCACAGTATGAACATATATTGATATATTCAGTACAAATGAAAGCACTATATAGATATATAAAAGCATTGTTTGAATTTAACTCTAAATAAGAGAACTCAATTAAACTGACAAAACATGAGCAGTATAGACTCGACAAGTAGAAAACATTTACCTATTGACAGAAATACCTGTTTGTACCTTAATTATTGATGTTTTGTATTTTCAATGTTGTGATTTTTTTTTTTTCTGAAAAATTGCTGTTGGGATCCTGAGGCTTTGCCCACCAGAGGGCGCTGAGGATCCTCTTCTGTTTTATGTTAGGGACTGGGGTTACTGTTGGGATCTGGAGATCTACCATCTGTCTCCAGCAGAGAGCGCTGTGGGTCTCCTGGGCTGGAGCCTCCAGCACACCCGAAGCTCATCAGCCCATCAGGAGACCTTCCTACATAAGCAGCAGTCAGACCTTCCTTCGACGCCGGAGTGTTGACCAAGTTTGGTTAGCAAAACCTAAGCCTCTGTTAATCTAGTGAATCACAGTAGACTATAGAGAGAAACTGGATTCTAACCTGCCTCTGTCTTTACTCACAGAAAGCCTGACTGAAGTCTGAAGCTCTGGATGAGCTTTACCTGGAAACCTGCCTGCCTGCCCAAGGAAGCCAAACCAGAAGATCTCAGTCTGGGTTCCTCCATCAGCTCTCAGGGAAGAGCTAGGAAGCTAAACCTGAAGATCTCAGTCTGGAAGACTGCAGACCAGGAAGCAGAGTTGTAGTTTAACACACATCTCTGCAGCTTCTCTACTGTTACCCACTCTTTACTCCATCCAGACAGTGTCTTGCTCACGACCAAAATCTAATAAATTAGCAAATATGCCCAAAGGAGTAAATCATGATAATCTAATTAAAATCTAAATAACTCCAATTGGGGAAAAAGTTAAAACAATAAAATGTGGTCTGTTTAACATAAGATCTCTTTCCTCTAAAAGTCTGCTACTTAATGACTTGATTTGTGATAATCACATTGACTTGTGTTGCCTTACAGAAACCTGGCTGCAGCAAGAGGATTATGTGAGCATAAATGAGGCAACTCCTTCAAGCTATTTAAATTTTCACATACCCAGAAGTTCTGGGCGAGGAGGAGGAGTAGCAACAATCTTCCAGTCTGACTTACTGATTACTCCCAAAACAGTTAATACCTACAACTCTTTTGAACATTTAACCCTTAATTTCCCTGATCCAAATTTCAAGGCAAGAAAACCTCTTCTTTTTGTCCACCAGGTCCTTACTCTGAATTTTTAGATGAGTTTTCAGAGTTCCTTTCTGATTTGGTATTAAATACTGACAGGGTCATCATAGTGGGAGATTTTAACATCCATGCTGACATTGAAGGCGATAGCTTAAGAGCAGCCTTTAATGCTATCTTAGACACTATTGGCTTTGTTCAAAATGTGAATAGTCCCACACATTCTCATCTTCATACTTTGGATCTTGTGCTGACATACGGAATAGAATGTGAAGAAATAATAGTATTTCCTCAATTCAATTCAATTCAATTCAGTTTATTTATATAGCGCCAAATTCACAACACATGTCATCTCAAGGCACTTTACAGTTCAACCAGATCATCCAGTCAAATTGATACAAAGTTTTATATCTAAGGAAAACCAGTTGATTGCATCGACTCATTGACTCAAATACAATCCCTCACACTAAGCATGCTTGTAGCGACAGTGGAGAGGAAAAACTCCCTTTTAACAGGAAGAAACCTCCAGCAGAACCAGGCTCAGTGTGAGCGGCCATCTGCTGAGGCCGACTGGGGTTCAAGGAGACGGAAGCAGAGACACAAAAAGCAGCTGTAAAAGGCGGCCCCGTCCAGGAAACACACAGCCAGGCAGACGAGCTCCGAGCCAGCTCCCATGTCAGAGGACGAAGAGAGCACATCCAGTTAGTCACAGTCAGAGAAACAGGACCACACTGGAAAACAGGCCGATCTCCAACATCTATAAACAAGGGTGTTGATGGAAGCAGCACAGCTGATGTTTCTTTCCAGGATGACGTCACAGCCAAACAGGAACAGACGAGGCAAAGCTACTCTGAGGAAAAGCAGATAGAGCAGAACGTTAGAGATTGAACTAACAGATTCTGCAGAATAGGACAACAGAGAGAGAATGAAGCAGAATGATGAAATGGGGGTCCCTATGTCCTCCAGAAGTCTAAGCCTATAGCAGCAGAACTATAGAGATAGCTCAGGATAACCTCACAACCCTGTCCTCCCTGACCACTTTCTAATAACCTTCAGGATTACTTTAACAGAGTTCTCCTCCCCCAAGAGAAGGTTACATTTTAGTAGATCTTTATCAGATAGAGCAGTTATAAATTTTAAAGAATCTGCTTCACTTTCTCTCTCCTCTGTGTCGCTGAGCAGTGCTGCAGAGTGCAAAAGCATTGCTTATTCCCCTTCACAGGTTGATGATTTTGTTGATGGGGTTGCTAGTTCTCTGCGTACTGCCTTAGACAACGCAGCTCCTTTGAAAATGAAAACCGTTAAAAATAGAAAGCTTGCTCCTTGGTTTAATGCAGAGCTGCGTACTTTGAAGCAAAATGCTAGGAAACTGGAGAGAAAATATCGCTCCACAGGCCTGCAGGAGTCCTTCCTAGTCTGGAAAAATGGTTTACTGCTGTATAAGAGGACCCTTTGTAAAGCAAGAGCAGCATACTTCTCCTCATTAATAGAGGAGAATAAGAATAATCCTAGATTTCTTTTTAATACAGTTGCCAAACTCACCCAGAGCCATAGCTCTGTTGAACCGTCCATTCCACCTGCTCTTAGCAGCAATGATTTTATGGGATTCTTTATAAATAAGATTGATCTTATTAAAAATAAGATCATAAGCACTCCTCTATCCGCGATTGTACCTGAGGTAGTCATGGAATCTGAACCGGGTTTAGACTGCTTTGATCCTGTTGAACTTTCTGATTTAGCAAAATTATTGTCTTCATCTAAGCCTTCAACTTGTATGTTAGATCCAGTTCCAACCAGGTTATTTAAGGAGGTATTCCCTTTGATCTCCTCCTCCATTTTAGATGTGATTAATCTATCTCTGTTACAGGGATATGTACCTAAAGCTTTTAAGGTTGCTGTAATTAAACCTCTGCTTAAGAAACCGTCTCTTGACCCAGGTGACTTGGTCAATTATAGACCTATATCCAATCTTCCTTTCTTATCCAAAATTCTTGAGAAAGTAGTTGCCAAACAGGTTTGCGACCACTTACACCATAATGAACTTTTTGAAGAGTTTCAGTCTGGCTTTAGAGCTCATCATAGCACTGAAACAGCTCTGGTGAAAGTCACTAATGATATTCTCATGGCCTCAGATAATGGACTTGTATCTGTGCTCGTCCTGTTGGATCTTAGTGCTGCATTTGATACAGTTGACCATAATATTCTTTTAGAAAGACTTGAATATTTTGTTGGAATTAAAGGAACAGCACTAGACTGGTTTAAATCTTATCTATCTGATCGAATTCAGTTTGTTTATGTTAATGATAGATCTTCAACATGCTCAAAGGTTACCTGTGGAGTACCACAGGGATCAGTGCTAGGACCAATTCTCTTTACTTTATACATGCTCCCAATCGGTAGAGTTATTAGACAGCATGGGATTAATTTCCACTGTTATGCTGATGATACCCAGCTATATCTGTCTATAAATCCAGATGAAGCTAACCCATTACATATATTACAGGCATGTCTTGAAGACATAAAAACCTGGATGACTCTTAACTTTCTGCTTCTGAATGCAGACAAAACAGAAGTTATAGTCTTTGGACCAGAGTCTCTGAAAAAGAAGCTGATTAGCCAGTCACTTCATTTGGATGGGATTAAACTGATTTCAGATAATAAAGTAAAAAATCTTGGTGTTATTTTTGATCAGGACCTGTCATTTAAATCCCATATCAAAGAGGTTTCTAGAATTTCCTTCTTTCATCTAAGGAACATTGCAAAGATTAGAAATCTCCTGTCCAGGGGTGATGCTGAGAAACTAGTCCATGCATTTGTTACTTCAAGGCTGGACTATTGTAATTCTTTACTATCAGGAAGTCCACAAACTGTAGTTAAAAGCCTTCAGCTGATCCAAAATGCTGCAGCCAGAGTTCTGATGAAAATGAAAAAGAGAGATCATATCTCTCCTATCCTGGCTTCTCTTCATTGGCTTCCTGTTAAATCCAGAATTGAATTTAAAATCCTCCTTCTCACATATAAAGCCTTAAATGGCCAAGCTCCATCTTATATCAGAGATCTGATTGTTCCTTATGTTCCTAACAGAGCACTTCGCTCTCAATCTGCAGGTTTACTAGTGGTTCCTAGAATTTCTAAAAGTAGAATGGGAGGCAGATCTTTTAGTTATCAGGCTCCTCTCCTGTGGAACCAACTACCAGTTTTAGTCCGTGAGGCAGACACCCTGTCTACTTTTAAGGCTAGGCTTAAAACTTTCCTTTTTGATAAAGCTTCTAGTTAGAGTGGCTCAGGTTATCCTGAGCTATCTCTATAGTTGTGCTGCTATAGGCTTAGACTGCTGGAGGACATAGGGACCCCCATTTCATCATTCTGCTTCATTCTATCTCTGTTCTCCTATTCTGCAGAATCTGTTAGTTCAATCTCTAACCTTCTGCTCTCTCTGCTTTTCCTCAGAGTAGCTTTGCCTCGTCTGTTCCTGTTTGGCTGTGACTCCATCCTGGAAAGAAACATCAGCTGTGCTGCTTCCATTAACACCCTTGTTTAAAGATGTTGGAGATCGGCCTGTTTTCCAGTGTGGTCCTGTTTCTCTGACCGTGACTGAGTGGATGTGCTCTCTTCATCCTCTGACATGGGAGCTGGCTCGGAGCTCGTCTGCCTGGCTGTGTGTTTCCTGGACGGGGCCGCCTTTTACAGCTGCTTTTTGTGTCTCTGCTTCCGTCTCCTTGAACCCCAGTGGGCCTCAGCAGATGGCCGCTCACACTGAGCCTGGTTCTGCTGGAGGTTTCTTCCTCTTAAAAGGGAGTTTTTCCTCTCCACTGTCGCTACAAGCATGCTTAATGTGAGGGATTGCTGAAGAGTCAATGAGTCGATGCAATCAGCTGGTTTTCCTTAGATAGAAAACTTTGTATCAATTTGACTGTATGATCTGGTTGAACTGTAAAGGGCCTTGAGATGACATGTGTTGTGAATTTGGCGCTATATAAATAAACTGAATTGAATTGAATTCCTCCTTCAGCTTTCAGGGGAGAGCTAGGAACAAAACCCATGTCAGAGTCTCACTAACCAGAAGCTAGACGCTGCTGCTGCTGAGCTCTCTGCTCCCTCTACAATCTCTGGACCCAACCGGTTCCCCATCTCAAGGATCTGTCAGAACCTCTTCAAGGTACATTCAGAAATTACTCACTCGTCAAAACATCTAACTTCTTGGCTAATCAAACTCTCATCCCTTCAGATATCTGTGAAACCAGTCCCGGACCTGTACCAGAACCAGTCCATATTACTCTGTGTGTTTCCTCTTAAATAAACATTGTTAAATTTTCCTCTGTCTCCAGTTTGGTGTTCTGCATGTGGGTTGAGTCCTTTAAGCCCATCATGACAATTGCGTCACCTCAGAATCAAGTTTTGGGTTTTTTTGTCCAGGCAGTGAAACAGCAGATATTTACCCTTACTGAGCTGCTAAGAGGCTCATTGGTTGTTTGCTCTGCTTGTGTTAATGAATCTGGAGAAGTGTTGTGATTGTGTCTACTGAGATATATCGGGTTATCCTGGGCTATCTCTATAGTTATGGGGGGGTTACCATTAGGCAATGCTAGGCAGTTGCCCAGGACCCCAAGTTCCTGGAGGGGGCTCATAAAACTCAGTTTACATGTATCGTTAATTCAACTATTCCTTAATTGTCACATGAATTATCTTTTTGATAAAAATCCTTTGACTAAAATGCCATCAGAACGCTGATAATATAAAGTGTGTCTCAGCCCCCCCCTTCACTGTCCACCATATTGGATCAGTCCATTTGCTGCACATGTTCAGAAAGGTCCAAACAGACAGCAGCAAACCATTTGAAAACAAACGATGCAAAGAGCAGTGTTGCCAACTTAGCGCTTTAGTCGCTATATTTAGCCACTTTTCAGACCCCTCTAGCACTTTGATTTCTAAAAAGCTCCTAGCGCCAAATCTAGAGACTTTTTTCTGCTACTGGAGACTTTGGAGACAACATCTAAAAGCAGCGAACTCTGCTCTCCAGAGCAAGTAGATTGGTAACCCCGCCTCCTGCTCTCCTCTATCTTGTCTGCTGTCATGATTCATGCAGCTATTATTTCATCCAAATGAAAAATGGAGAACAGATAAGCAGATCATGGCTTGTCTACAGTGAAAAGAAGGACTGGGTTATTTACTTTGGCCTTTTTGGAAACACAGGAAGGAGCAATCAGCTAAGTGAGCTTAGTGCTTGGAAAAAATCTTTCATTCCTTTAGAGACAGCATGAAAAGTCAGCTGAGTACAAAACATAGAGAGGAAAACAAGAAGAAAAGGGACAAGAAGAGAGGGACACAACCTAGAACAGATAATGGATATCTATTCTAGCACTGAGTGACTGCAGAGGTGGAGTATTTAAGGAGAACAGAACAAAGGATGGACTAACGAGCTGAATGAGGAGCAGGTGTGGGTGGAACTGGCAAGAGGGAATCCAAGGGGAAAGAAAACAATCACAAGGGGGCAACAGAGAGTAACTAAAGAGTGCTAGAATATCATGGAAAATAAAAACAAAACAACTGATAACAGAAAACTGAAAACTCAGAGTCACAACAAATGGGAAGAACCATAACACCTGTTTCTACTTGACGTTAAAATGTGCAAACTGATTTGGTTCCTCCCATTAAATTGAGCACATGGTTTCTTCTGTAGGCAGTTTTATAGTTGGAATAAAGGAAAGATGAGGTTCAAAGCCATGAAGATTGAGGTAATATTGATAATAGTAAATAATATTAATAGTGCACTTAGTCAAATTTATTACATTTACACCTTCTTTGAAGATCTGCCCCGTTCACAGAAACACCTTCGCTCTAGTTTTAAGACACACAAGCCTTTGAGATCAGATTTCAAAACTGCTGCAAGACACTGGACTAAATACACAGAAAGGTTTTTAATTAAATCCCCAATCAGCAGACATGAAGCACTGCAAGTTGTAATCACACTATACCTATACACACCGTCTGTATGTTTAAATCATCTTACTGTTAGGTTCTCTACTGACAGTAGACTCATTTGCATATGATCTTTTTACATACGATGACCCTGAATCTCCAGCGTTCCTCCATGCAGGACTCCAGTAATTAACCCAGCACAACATAACTGTCAGCCCGTAATTGATCTAATTGTTTGGCTTGTCAGTTCCCGTTCTACATATTAGGCAATGAATGTGCGGTGTGTTATTAATCAAAGGATCATCATATATTCAGAGGAGGCTACATCGTATGTAGACTCAGTCTAGGAACAAAATATGTTAAGTTATCCTCAAGGTACTTTAAAAGCCTCATTTATTTTTATACTTTAGTAAGCTTCCGGTTTTTACGTGGTCTAAGCCTCTTATAGCTCATGAACCTTCCTTTATTTACATTCTAGGACCATTGTCAAGTATTTTTAAACAAATGCTGATCTGACTTGAGAGGATCCAGCAGGAAGTAGACAGGGCTCGACTCCTTCTTGATTACTTTAATTCACAGATGCGGTATGCAGCAGCAGATTCATCAGCAGCAGCAGGTTGAAAACCTTGCAAGCAAACAAATCAAAATTAGTTTTTAATTAAATCTCAATGAAGACATATTAAGGCAACATAGTGCTTTAAAAATATTTTCACCACATGTTGAAGAAAAAAATCACTATTGGAATGAACCAAACAAACAACTTGAAGAAGAATGCAATCAACTCAGATTTCAACAGGCCTATTAAATACAAGCAGCGTATTTGTGCACTACAAAACACACCTGACCATAAATCCAACTTTATATATATTTAAAGAACTATTTGACAGTTCTAATCAGTTTAATAAATTCACTTTACTAGATGTGAGGTTCTTACTCTCCGCTGAAGGTCTACGCTTCTCACCAGCATTGATTCAAACAAAGGATGCACACCTGCCTTTAGAGGAAAAGTCCGGTCAGCAAGGAATAATCAATGGATCTTTATCTATACCTAAAACTAATATGTCCACAGGAATTTAATGAATTTAGAGTTGATCAGTAAAACAATTAAAACAATTTTCATCGCGATAATTCCATCCAGGAAGCTTGTTCAATTCAAAAGCTCAGAAATAGTGTTGAGTTCAAGGCTTTATAGAGTTGA
Source organism: Cyprinodon diabolis (assembly GCA_030533445.1). Taxonomy (NCBI): domain Eukaryota; kingdom Metazoa; phylum Chordata; class Actinopteri; order Cyprinodontiformes; family Cyprinodontidae; genus Cyprinodon; species Cyprinodon diabolis. The sequence continues at coordinate 3,277,347 of CM060066.1, forward strand.
CCAAAAACAAAGCCTAGTTTTGGCCTAGAAAACATGCAAATTGAACCTGATTAGTAGCTCCACCCTTAAGGAATGGGGGTTGTTTGGTTTCTTTGTTAGCCTGTAATACCCAAAACCTGTCTTATAGACATAAAACCTGCAACTCAACGCTATTTCGGACATTTTGAATTGAAAAAGCTTCCCGGATGGAAGAGAAATGTCTTCAAACTTGGAAATAAAGTTCAGCAGATTTATTTATTTATTTATTTTTACTTTTTTAGAATGACTATGACCTGGATGACTGAAAATCTTCACCAGCACACCTCCCTCCTGCCATCTTCCGGCAGTGACGTCACGGTGCGGTAAGCCTAGCGCCATTCTCCCCGCTTTACAAGCTAAATCAGTGGGAACTACTAGACACATCTGCAATCAACAACAATTATTGAAGATTTCCAGAGGACTTCACCATTGAAATTCACCAGAGCCATAGTGAAACTGACAATGCCCACGTGCATGGCAGCTGGATGCTGGAATACATCGGGTAAAAGTGAAAAAAAGAGTTATTCCACCTTTCTGATTCCTGATCCTCCACGGACGGGTTGGTCGTTGGATCGCCAACTTGAAGAGGGAGGATTTGCCATCGAACTTCTGGCCAGAGAAAAAACCCGTAATATGTAGCCGACATTTGGAAGAAGAATGTTTTCAAGATGACTTGGATAATAGCGCGTTGAGACAAACACCAGATACAGCACTGAGACTTGATCAACAGCCGATACCGCACCGTGACAATGTCACTAACCAGTAGGTGGCAGTAGTGTTCCTTGACAAACATGGATGCCTCCAGTAAAGCACATTCACATGAAAATTACTCTGAATTAAAAACATTATCATTTATTGAACAGGATGGAATAATTTATTTTTTAAAGTAGCCTACTCTCAGAACTTTGAATTCTGAATGTGAGCGGGCTTTTCCTTTAAAACCTAAGGAGTGCCTTAAGCCAGATGTGCTGCCCCCTGTTGTCTGAAACAGGTAAATAAAATGGATCAAAAATAATTAAAGAGTTTCAGGCAATTCTGCCATTTGACACAACAACCATGCTGCAATTTTCTGCTATTATGCTTTAAATGCTGTTTCATTCTACTTTTTCCTGTTGGAATGATGCAAATGTCTAGACCTGAAATTTGAGTGAGTGCAAATATGAGCTCGCCGGCTCTTAAACATTCATTTATGCCCTCACTGAGGTTCCAGAATGTGGTTTGCATGTGTGATCTCATGTTTTCATGTGCTGCTTTATGACTCAGGTCAAACTTAGGAACCCATCGCCTCCAGGCAGCCATAAAAAGAGTTGAGTTGCAGCTTTTATTGGACCGCTAGCACGAAGCGATTACATGCTGAGCACACTGACGACTCCTCTCATATCATTTTTTGTTTCACCGGTCTCCTTTGGTTGAGGATCTTTGAGTTGAAAAGGATGACACAGCGTGCAACCTCACAAAACACACTCTTTCAGCACATTAATAAAAATAACAATAAAAGTTAATCAAATCTATAAAAACAATCTGTACATGATGTTGGTCTAAAATCTGCCACTAAAAGCCCACCTCATCAAACTGCAAATTAGTCTTAGCTGTAACTTTATTACAGTCCAGCTCACAGATGAGTAGCTATAAATAATTCCACCACCTCTGGAAGCAGGAATATTTAATTCTGCAGAATACAAAAGGCGTGCACATGCTTTTGTGCATGCATGCCTGTAAGGTTTTATTTGAGCCCGTGTGTTTTATAAATTGGACAGCACTATTCTTTCAGTCACTAACAGCAATACACACACCCCTGCTAACTCCAGCATCTCCTCTCTCTCCGTGCTCCCATCAGTAGGCTGCTAGACTTAGTCTCCTGTTAGCATTCCAAAGCAAGCAGCACCATGGCAACACACTCAGTCACATCCATCATTCAGGCCGAGCCCTCACAGGTATCACCACATAGAGAGAGAAACGCTACAGGAGCATAAAAAAAGACACAGGGAAGCAAGGGGGAAGAATTAAAAAGGAAAGATTAAGAAAGTTGACAGATGGTGACTGAAAAAAATTCACATGGCAGTTGACCAACTACACTAAACACATCAAAGTACTTATTAGCTGAAAGCTTAACATCCATCTTCTTTTGATGTTATAGCTAGATTCAACATTTTCATGAATTTGGGGGATTTAAATCCATCTATGGAGTGAAGAACGGAAGTTAGAATTCAAAAGTATTAATGTTTATTGTAATAAGCTTAGAAAGTAGGACCAAGAATTTGAGGTGAGACAGACAGTGATTGCTTGAAAAGGAGTTTATTTATAGAGCTGTGGTTCTGCAGAGGCTGCGGGGGGAGGCGGGGCACTGCCCATCCCTGGCAACTCTGGTTTAACAGTTCAGTCCATCTCCTTAGAGCTGGGTAAGACCCAGTGGATGGACTTCCAACGAGAAGTGGTGCGCGCTGCCCAGAGTGAACAGACAGGAATCCGAGCCAGGTCAGGGACACAATTCGAACAGAAGGCTCAGAGGTCCATGAGTCCGCAGCCTGGTCAGGGGTTCCGATCAGAACAGGAACAGGCAGGTCCGGGGGGTTCAGGCAGATTCAGGCATCCAAGAGTCCAACAGAAAGTTCAGGCAGAATGGTCAGATGGGAACAGGCAAGCGCAGTAGTAGAGAGGCAGAACAAGGCAGGATAACAGGAAAACTACGGTACGTTAAAAACTCGCTCCCTCTGCTGAGCCAAAACAGGAACAGGGCATGCTCAGTGGATAAGAGACAAGACATGAACAAGAACTCTACAAAATACTGAAAACTTATCTCATCACAGGCCTCTGAGAATGAGAACATGAACTAAAGCATCAAAGTCAAAATCAAACTCAATGATAGGCCCTGATAGCTGGGAATGAGCCACATATAAAGTATAAAGCAGCAGGAGCAGGTGGATAAGGTGAGTGATAAATGGTAACCGGGCAGAGTAAGGCAGGTGAGTTAAATCAGAATTTAGGCCACACCCAGGGCCATGATCACGATAGTTTATTAGTCAAGTAGAAGTATAAATCCTACTGTTTAAAAACACTTTTGTAGAAAATAAACTATCAACTTAAGCTTTTTACTCCAGTAAAAGTGTAAAAGTACAATTTTTAAAACTAAAAGTATAAAAGTAAAAGTAATGCAGGAGAAAAAGTTTAATGGTAGACGTTTAAAACTTCATACTAGTTATTGTGTTACCCTATTAAAGGAATATTTTCTGGATGATAACTTCCTTGTACTTAATTTTCTTAGTTGTATTACTAATGGTAAATTTAATTTTGCATCATCTAGAAAAATTATTTTGATTGTTTTTACTTTTCATTATTTTTATACAAACAGGCCATCATGAAAATAAGCTTAAATAAAACTAAATTAAGGAGTCTATTTTTAAAACGTAAGGAGTAGAAAGTAGAGATAGTAGCAACAAAATGTGAGGAGTAGAAGTAAAAATCTGCGTAAAAAATAATGAATTCTGTATAAAAAGCCAACTATTAGTAAATATAAGTATAAAATATAAGTATAAAAACCCAAATTTTCTACTTAAGGTAACAAAGTATTTGTACGTTGTTACTTGAGACTTCTGTATTAGACCGTTGTGTCAAAACTTAGAAAAGAAGGATCCAAGAATTTGAGGTGGACAAAACAGTTAGATTTCTCAGAATGTTTTATTAATAACAAAATCAGGTGGACGCCGTCAGTGTCCAAGGCGGGAACCTCTGCAGATGGAGACAGCAGGTGAGTGACCATGTCTTTCTGGAAGTGGATGATCACAAAAGAGTGAGTCACTAACCTGGTCTTATTGTTCAGTCTGAGTCCCGTGCTGCAGGGTTGGCACCCAGCGAGTCCCAGATGAAGGTGTATCGGAGGTCAGAGGACAGGTAGGAGATCAGAACCAAGCAGATGGATCTAGGCTGGATAATCCAGAGGGCGAAGCCAAAGCAGATGAGGGTGACATGGTAGGTTGTCAGAGCCAGGAGGTCAGAGATCCGGTGAGGCGCCGAAGGAGAATCCAAGACGGAGCCAGGTAACAGTTCCTGGTTCTGTCGAAAATGGCGCTGACAGTCTGGGCAAGGGCAGGTAGACTCAGTGGTCGGAAATTTGGTTTTGGTCAGCACGCAAGCAGGCAGAGATCAGGCAGAAGTCAGAAGACAGATCAGGCAAACAGATCAGATGGGAACAGGCAGGCTCAGAGGTGGAGAGGCAGAACGGATCAGGATCAGGCAGTCAGAACACAATTACATTTGAACAAGTCTCATACAAGGCTCGAATTGATCTGGCCCTGATGACTGGTCTGAAGGCTGGTTAAATAGTGGCTAATGCAGGTGGATCAGATAAGCAGTTTAAGGGATCTGGGCGGAGCTAAGAAGTTGTAACAAACGAGCAATCAGACCAGGCATCAGTGCTGAGATCATGGCACTTGTTGCTCTTTGTTTCTCAAAATCAGACATGTTTTACGTTGTATCTCAAAATTACACAGTTGAAATGTCCCCCCATTTGTAGGAAGAAAGGTAAGAAAGACTTCCTTTGAGTATTTTAAAAGTTGAATTAATTTTTTTTTAAACCTTGGTTTGTTTTTATGGGTTCCTAATGAGAAAAAGCAATTGAATAAAACGTGTCAGACCTAATAGGTCAGTCAGCACATGATATTGGGCAAAAGCTTGGAAAGATAGCATTAACATTTTGCTCATAAGGTTGCCAATAGTGTAAAAATAGAGATCATATTCATTTTAAAACAGAACTGTGACCAGTTGTTACCAAAGTTTGGATGAGCCCATCTATTTGTTCCCCTAAAACCTTGTCAGGATCGCAGTTTTTGTGTTTGTCTGTTTGTCTTGTCTTTTGTGTTTCTCCCTTCCACCACCAGGAGGCGCCTGGCTCCGGTTAGCCTCCTCACACACCTGTAAACGGTTACCTCATCACCGGACTGCTCTTAAGCTGCTGGTTGCCACTACTTCGACGCCAGAGTGTTTGCCAGTTTGGGGTACTCTAGCCAAGCCTTGTTTATGCTGAGTCAATCTGAGTTTTTGCATTTTGAGTTTTTGTTCTCTAGCCAAGCTGAGATCACATTGAGTTTTACTGAACGCTTGTTTCTCCCTGAGAATCAACCTTGTTTGTTCTTTGCCTTTCGGCAGGAAGCCTTCCTGCAAACTGGACCTTTTCAGACCGCCTCTCCCAAGTGGGATCAACTGAGTCTTACATTGAGTGACGGATTCCAAACCGCAGGTTTGGATCCAGCCATCTTTGAGCACGCTGACATGAGTAAGGAAGTGATCTTTACTAAGACCCGTTCAAATACCACAGGAAAACTGAGTTGCAACCAGCGGCTGCATCATTCCACTCCGTCCGAGTTCTGGGTAAACCCTGTTCCGCCCTTCACCGAATCAAACAAACCCTGGAAGACCAACACACAGACTGGAGTCTACGTGTCTCTTCTTCTCTGGAAACGTGAGTGGCAACAAGATTCAAGCTTCAAGATTAACAACTCCAATTTCCCACTGAGCCTGAATCTAACAGTCTGTCTTCCCCTCGTCTTCCAGTTCCCGGCCGAGCAGAGTTCGGAGGAACTCTGCACCGAACTCAAAATACTCTTCAATAAAACCTGTTGAACTTTTACTCTGTGTCTCTCTGTTTGGCTTCACTGCATGTGGGTCCGAGCCTTAGATACAATCTAAAATAACTCAGTTAATTTCTGCAATTACAGTTTTGGCAAGAGGAATGTCTCAAAGTTTCTGACCAGAGGACCTCATACTTGAGCTGTTAACTCAAATCCTTTTACAAATTTTTCATTTTCTTTCCATAAACCACTAAAAACAATACAGTTACAAGCATGCTTAGTGTGATTGATTGCCTTCGAGACCATGAGTTGATGCAATCAACTAGATAGAAAAATTTGAATCAATTTGAACAGATGATCAGGTGAACTGTAAAGTGCCTTGAGATGACATGTGTTGTGAATTGGCGCTATAGAAATAAGCTGAATTGAAGTTATTTCACACCTGAAAGCAACATGATACAATTGTCATGTCACAGTGTTTCCATGAGACACCATCAGCTATTCTATTACCCATCTCTCGCTGTGTCCGAAATTATTGACTTTTCCATATCACAGAGCATACAACCAGGGTGGGAGCTGATACCTTGGCGTAGATTGAAGGTGTCTACAGCCTATAAAAATCTCATCACTTTACCTGCGTCATACATCTTCATTCATTGAGCATAGATAGGCATCGAGGGATTTGCGCCCAGTTTCACTGGAATGCCCAAGTGGAACCCATTAGATCTGGTGTGGTGCACAGCATTCAAGTTCAATTCATTATTAATGCAGGATGGAGCTATTACAAGCATTTAGTTGACAAACGATAAAAAGCAGGCATGTTAAGATATCTGTATCCTACGGAAGTAAGAGAGGCTTTACTTTGACTGGAAGTGTGAAGGTTGATAGCAGGTGTGTGTGTTTTTGGGATTGTTGGTCCATCGGGTTGGTCACCTGACGAACATTTCAAATTGAGTGTCGATAATACTTTATACACAAGATCAGAGAGAAATCTGTAAGCAGAAAAGTGTCAGAACTGGCTCGAGCCTCGTCTGCCTGGCTGTGTGTTTCCTGGACGGGGCCGCCTGTGGAGCTGGTTGACAGTTGCCTTTTGTATCTATGCTTCTTTTTCTATGTCTGCTTCTGTCTCCTTGAACCCCAGTGGGCCTCAGCAGATGGCCGCTCACACTGAGCCTGGTTCTGCTGGAGGTTTCTTCCTGTTCAAAGGGAGTTTTTCCTCTCCACTGTCGCTACAAGCATGCTTAGTATGAGGGATTGCTGAAGAGTCAATGAGTCGATGCAATCAGCTGGTTTTCTTAGATAGAAAACTTTGTATCAATCTGACTGGATGATCTGGTGAACTGGAAAGTGCCTTGAATGACATGTTGTAAATTGGCGGTATGGAAATAACCTGAATCAAATTAAGGTGGAAAGAAATTTATAAAAGCTCATATACATATATATATATATATATATATATATATGTATAAAGCTGACCAATAGCTTCTCCATTATTAAACTGGGTTAGGTTGGTGACACAATATTGGACCATAAAAAACACAGATATACCTTCACAAAGCCTCAGAAGGAAAGATTTATGTTCAAAAAGTAAACTAGTGCATGAAATTATGTTGGTTTATATAATGTTTTTTGTTGTTGGCTTTCATATAAATATACTGGTGTGTGACAACGTACTAAACGTTTTATAAGAAAGAAATGAAATATTTTTTTTCTCTCTCAGGTTTGTGTGTTTTGATTTTTTATGTGTTTGTTAATGTTGACAGTATGGCTCCTTAAGGTTGTTACGGTTACATTTGGAGAAAGTCAATTTATGTCAGTAATGTCCTGAAGTTTAAAAACAGTTTTGTGTCTTTTTTGCTTGAGTGTTTTTTTTTTTCCCTTAAAGATGTTTTTTATTTGGTGCAACAACCGTTTGGCGACAAAACGCAATCGGTTCCACCAAGCTGACATTCCAACGGCACCTTCCTTCACCCTCATTTCACCCCTACTTGCTGCAATCTCCTGTGGCTCAAAATGTCCCAGCGTTGACGCAGTGGAGCGATTAGAGAAGTCAATACGAGTCAGAGATAAAACCAGTATTAGCTACCTGCTGTGAAACTGGGCTCTGCAGGCCATTTCAGAGAGCCAGGCTATTTCATGGTGGGAGGGGTGCAGCTTTTTTACCCTAGCTGTGTGTGAGGAGTTAGCTGTTCCAATAATACTGGATATCTTAGAGATAAATGGTTGGAAATTAACGCTCAGGCCTGGGCTTTTGTAAACTCCAAGGTATTTACTGTCAAGGCTGATTCCTCACCTAATCGTATTTCCTTTGACCTACAAGCTTAGAAACGTTCCAGGGGCTCCTTTCAGAAGGTTTCTTAAAAATACAATTTAAGAGTAAATTACAGGACATTGGTAAACAGTCGAACATACTGTCTTTATTATCTACCAAACCAAACCTCTCCCAGGAATGAACATAAATTTTAACTACCTGTATTTTTTTTTATCTCTATCACCTCTGTAACACATTTTGTTTTTCAACATTATTTTAAATGATTGATGATGTTTTTTTCAACTTATACATTTGTGAAGTTGCTGGAGGTTGAAGTTGAAGCTCCCAAAAGTCTTAATGTGGAATGTGATTTAGTTGATCTTGAGTAATACTCAACAAAATAGAAGAATTCAATTCAGTATATTTGTGTATAGCACCAATTCACAACATATGTCATTTTAAGGCATTTTACAGAGACAATTCAACCAAATCTTGTGTTCCATTTACACTCAACAGATATCTCGGTTTTCGTGCTCGGACTGCTCTCTGCACGGTTTCAAAAGTGTAGTGTAAAAGGGGCTATACAATCAATTTGGGTCAAAGTTTTTTATCTAAGGAAAACCAGCTGATTATTTTAACTCATTGACTCTTCAGCAATCCCTCACACCAAGCATGCTAGTAGCGAAAGTAGAGAGGAAAAACTCCCTTTGAACAGGAAGAAACCTCCAGCAGAGCCAGACTGAGGGTGAGCGGCCATCTGCTGAGTCAGGCTAAGCAGCAGATTGGGAGCAGGTGTGGCCAGAGGAGTCTAGAAGGTAGCTAGAGGAAAGGAGACTGACACAAGAGGGCAGCAGAGGGCAAAAAATACTGAAGAACTCAAATACAAAATGGAAATGAAAGCAATAAACTGGAAAACACAGAAATACATAAATCAAAGTATAACTGAAAACTCAAAAAAGAAAAGTTAAATAGAACCAAAAAGTGCACTGTATAAGAAAGGTAGAGACACAGTGTAGCCAAGGTAGAGAAGAACAGAAAGGTAGAAGTTTTATACTCGCACCCTTTTTATTTCTGCTCTTGTGCTTTTATTATTAGAATGATCAAAATTCTCTCGATAAAAGATGTTACGGGTTACAGGTTATAAATACTCCATCACCTCAGAAGGCTTCCTCCTGCAGGCAGAACTGCCTGAAAAACACATTTTCATTTACCGAGAGTTTCTCGCAATTTGATTTATGAAGATTAGCTTTAGTTTAACAGAGACGCATATTATCAAGCTGCTGGCATCCTTTGATTCTTAGATTTACTTCTGACTCATTAAATTCTTATTTTACAGTTTGAATAAAGCTCAGGTGTCCTCCAAATAGCTTCCTTTGCAGCATCTATTTTGTGACACCTCCATACTTGCTCTGATTCAGATATTTAGAGTGAATTCTCCCACTGGAGCTGCTCATAATGACGACCATGTTGTGAAATGATCGTCTGTACCCCTTCCAGCACACTATTTGGACTGGGGGGCTCAGTGGTATGCCAGTTGGCAGCAGAAAGAGTCTGCCTGCGTTGATAACTGTAATCACATACTCCAGAGGATGTGTAAGAGAAGAAACATGGAGAAGTGCTGGAAGAGTAGGAAATATATCTGAAGTCAAATCAAGCGAGGGGGTTCTCACAAAAGGCACCAGAACCTGCACCCCGTGTCACTTTGTCACACACTCCCATTTAGATCGCTTAATTAGTGTGAGTCTGCATGGAGGGAGATTGACGAGTGTGTTTCCATGAGACGACTTGGCTGCTAATTAAGACAAGCTCTGGGAGGGCAGAGGAAGACTCGGTGTTTGGCGGAGGGAGTGCACAGACGCATGAATAACCTTTCGCATAAATCTGTGTGCGTTTTGCATACTTGTGCATTTATTTAGTCACGTGTAGTGTGGAGATTAATATGAATCCCTGTTTAGGGAGCACAGGGGGCCTAAACGCCACACAGTGGAGGAGTGGGGTTGATGTTGTTCGTTGTATTGTGTGGGAGTACCCGTGTACGACGTGGAGAGAAAACAGAAAATCCCTGATTTGATGTAATTACCTCATAATTGTTTCTCTGACAGATCCTGATTGTTTTGTTCGTTATAGACAGAGGGTGTAAGACTTACTGTGCTTCCTCTACGTCATGCTGCCTATATTTGTTATTTAGTGTTATTTGTGGTGCTGCTTGGTTCAGAAAGACTTCTTTAAATCTGGAAAAATGTCAAGAAGTTATTGACTGAGTGGAATAAAAGCTTTGCGCAATTCAATTACAGTTTATTTCTATAGCGCCAATTCACAACATGTAATTTCAAGGCACTTTCCAGTCCTCCAGATCATCCAGTCAGATTGATTCAAAGTTTTCTATCTAAGGAAAACCAGCTGCTTGCATCGACTCATTGACTCTTCAGCAATCCCTCACACTAATCATGCTTGTAGCGACAGTGGAGAGGAAAAACTCCCTTTTAACAGGAAGAAACCTCCAGCAGAACCAGGCTCAGTGTGAGCGGCCATCTGCCGAGGCCCACTGGGGTTCAAGGAGACAGAAGCAGACATAGCAAAAGAAGCATAGATACAAAAGGCAACTGTCAACCAGCTCCACAGGCGGCCCCGTCCAGGAAACACACAGCCAGGCAGACGAGCTCCGAGCCAGCTCCCATGTCAGAGGATGAAGAGAGCACATCCAGTTAGTCACAGTCAGAGAAACAGGACTACACTGGAAAACAGGCCAAGCTCCAACATCTAGAAACAAAGGTGTTGATGGCAGCAGCACAGCTGATATTTCTCTCCAGGATGGAGTCACAGCCAAACAGGAACAGACCAGATGAAGCTACTATGAGAAAAAGCAGAGAGAGCAGAACGTTAGAGATTGAACTAATAGATTCTGCAGAGTGGGAGAATAGAGATAGAATGAAGCAGAATGATGAAAAAGGGGTCCCTATGTCCTCCAGCAGTCTAAGCCTATAGCAGCAGAACTATAGAGATAGCTCAGGATAACCTGAGCCACTCTAACTAGAAGCTTTATCAAAAAGGAACATTTTGGAAGTGTTGTAAGCATTTAAATGTAAATATGATATTAGATGTTTTTTTATTGACAGGAGCAATCTCTTACATTTGAATGATATGCAGCAGCTCTCTAAAAAAATCAAACCCTTGAATTTATTTACAGTTCACAACCACAAATCTCTCTTTCTTGAATTAGAATTGCATGTGTCTGACCAACATAAAGATAGTAATAATTTCTAAGAAGAACAGAAAGGTTTAAAGATTTTTTTAAATGTTGCAGGATCCATTTTTGTATTTATTTTGCGTCCCTAAATGAACTCCAGTAGACAGTCCAGACGTGTCTCTCTTCAGAAAGTAATCTCACCAGTGTGTCAGAGAACATTAGCAAAGGTCTGAAAGGGTTGTGAAAGAAGCCATTTATGTTAGAGAAAAACAGGGTGTGAAACATTTGTATTGGTCTTAACATCATTGCAAGCCACAGGCATTGCAGTTTTTTTTTATGTAAAATTAACTGTTGTTGTGATTATTTACAATAAAAATTGAATTTAATGGAACAGGAGGAACCAGCAGCAGGGAAATACTAGAGGCAAAAGGAAAGAGTGGAAGCTGTTTTATGTAGGCTGCCTGAGGGATAATGATCAGGAAATGTAACCTTATTCAGCTTAACACTGATTGGTCAATGGGATGACATTTAGTACTGTGTGCTGTCATTATCTCTGGCTAATTCTCCTCATAATTCACATACGCCTGCAGTCACACTTAGTTGCCGTACTTAAATGTTGGCATTTTAAAATGCAGGCTTCTATTTTTTTCTAAACCTCCCTGAACCTAACAAACTTCCAACAAATCGCAGGGTGATTGCTTCTTGGTTATGAAAAACTTACATTCTGATAACAATGCTTTACCTAACCGAAAAATGTTTTAGTGTTGAATGGCACATTGCCGCTAAGTGTAAAATACAAATGTTCATGTTTCATACATTGAACACTGCAAAAACGATCTAGAAATAAGTCAAAATGTCTTAAATTAAGTGAATTTATCCTTGATTTGAGTAGGTACATATGATGATTTGCCAATGGAATGATGATTTTTACCCTTAAAATAAGGAAATTCGATAGTATACACTTGAAATAATTTTTTTCTTATTTTAAATGTAAATTGTCTTGTGCCATTGGCAAAGTGTCTCACCTCCTCAATTCATGAAGAAATGCACTTATTTTAAGAAAAAATGACTTATCTAGACTTTGATTTTTTCCAGTGAAAGTGCTCAGAAAAGATAATGATTAAAATGTGAAACTTTACAAAAGGAAGAATGTCCGGTTAAGACTATGGCTGTCCTCCTTGATGGAACCTTTTCTTTTACATCTCACATTAATATTAACCAATCTGGATATTTTAATTTACACAACAGAAGGATCTTGATCTCTTTTATAGCCTTTATTTATTTGCACAACTTTCGTCTTTTTGGTCTGACTCAAAAAGATCCTCAGACGCTTGTATCACCACCGGTCCTCTGTCATTTTGCAACGTCACCTTAGGTCTACCTGTGCTCCCCTGACAATTCAGGATTAAATTTAAAATCCTTCTGGTAACATTCAAGTTCATCTGCAATCCCCCCTCACACATACTTCTTTAATCTCCTTCATGTAATCACCTCCTACCTCCTCCTCTGTCCACCCTGCTGTTGGCTCTGTTATCCACAGCCCGAATGGGAGGCAAGCTTTCTCCCTACTACTCTGGAACCCATCACCAGACATCCCTAAGATTAACACTCTTCCTCCAGTTAAATCCAGACATAAAGCAACAAAATAAATTTATGAGAATTTCCCAACTTACTTCAACAATACAGTTTACTACACAATATTGGCTTCTAAAATTATAAATGGTAATTTTCTCCAAATGTCATGACATCAAGACCCTCGAAACATAAATTATTTTATACTGCATACCTAGTTTATGAGTGCCGAGACGTGGTATAGTAATCCTCACCTGATTTTTTTAGTAAGTTGGGTAAGAATTTCATGAAACGGGGACAGAGGGACCCAGTATTCAAGGAGAGACAGTCAGGTGCAGACAGGCAGGCTCAGTGGAAGAGGGTAGCCGAGACAGGACGTGGAACCGGAACTTGAAGCAGGACTTTAAACTGGTCTCCTCCCTGGAGCCAGGCTTACTGGATAAAAACTGAACCTCCCCACATATTGAGCATAAAAACCCAGAGGACTCCGCGGGGGAGGAACAGTGGACGATCAGGAGACGAGACAAACACAAAAACCCTCTTTCCACTGGCTGCTAGGATCCAGGACATGAACCATGAACTAAAACTGAACAGACTGACAGAAAGACAAGAAATGATCTGGAACTGAATGCTCAGGCTGAACGGAATTTAAACCAGAGGAAACAGGTGAGGGGAATAAATTGTAATTGAGGCAGGGAGGGAAAACGGCAGGTGAGAGGAATTACTAATTAGGGAGGAGCAAACAGGCCAGATCATGACAAAGAAGCCATAAACTCAGAACCACATCTGGCAAGGTGGTTGAGTGAACCTTTGCTGGTGCAGATAGAATGTCTGCATGGCATAGAAGAGGATTAAAGATGTTAGTGTCAGTGCATTGCTTGGAAACTTTAGTAGCAACTTTGCGTAAAGTCAATAGAAATATCAGTTCAATTAATTTCAATTCAGTTTATTTATATAGTGCCAACTCAAAACACGTAATCTCAAGGCCATTTACAGAAACAATTCAACACAGTCCTGATTCGTTTTTTTTTTTTATTTTGTTCGCCCACATGCGTAGAGCACAGAATCAATAACCAACCCGCTATTTTCCCCATTTAAAAAACGGCCGGGACTGCACGGACTCGCAAATAATTAAGTGCGAACCGACCCGTGATCGCAAAGTGTACTCACAGCCATAATAACAGAGGCAGAAAAAAACATTGCCTCAAACTCACATCCAGCGCGCGCCGGGCTCTCATATTAATCGCTGTAAATTGGCCGAAGTAAAAAGGTTTGCCTCGTTGCTTAAGAAATTACTGTTATCTGGATATTCTCCAACCAGTTCATATTATAAGATGTAGAGTTAATAAATAAGAAAATATAAATAAGCTTTATTTTTGCAGTAACTCCTTGATACCCGCATTTTATTAGTTTGTACCTGGGCCCGCCCCGGTGAAATGATATGGGGGTTTTGTGGTTTCTCCTCGTCAGATCTCTATGGACTCTACAAAGGTGCCTGCATTTACCAACTGGCCAGTTCCTAAAGATAGGATTGCTCATTTCTAAAGGAGATTTATCAGAAGCTACAGTCAAGTAGCTGCAACCCGTCATGTCCTTACTTCTGCTAAACTAAAGTTTTGGTGGAATGATCAGGCTGACCGAACCTTCCAAAGACTTAATTCTCTGTTTACCTCCACACCAGTTCTGGTTTCTCCCGACCCCGAGAGACAATTTATTGTTAAGGTGGATGCATCCAGTATGGGGGTCGGGGCGGTCCTCAGTCAGGAGTCTGGGGATGGGAAAATTCACGGCCACTATCCTGAAATTCTACCTCAACAGAGATTCCAGTCATCCTGTCCCAGTTGACGAGTAGAAAGTTAAGAGTCATCCAGGCTTTTATGTCTTCAAGACATGCCTGTAATCTATGTAATGGGTTAGCCTCATCTGGATTTATAGACAGATATAGCTGGGTATCATCAGCATAACGGTGGAAATTAATCCCATGCTGTCTAATAAATCTACCGAATGGGAGCATATACATACAGTATATATATAGTAAAGAGAATTGGTCCTAGCACTGATCCCTGTGGTACTCCACAAACTCAAATCGGTCAGACAAATACAATTTAAACCAGTCTAGTGCTGTTCCTTTAATTCCTACAAAATATTCAAGTCTTTCTAAAAGAATATTATGATCAACTGTATCAAATGCAGCATTGAGATCCAACAGGACGAGCACAGATACCAGTCCATTATCTGAGGCCATGAGAATATCATTGGTGACTTTCACCAGAGCTGTTTCAGTGCTATGATGAGCTCTAAAGCCAGACTGAAACTCTTCAAACAGTTCATTGTGGTGTAAGTGATTGCAAAGTTGTTAAGCAACTACTTTCTCAAGAATTTTAGATAGGAAAGGAAGATTGGATATAGGTCTATAATTGACCAAGTCATCTGAGTCAAAGGTTTAATTACAGCTACACTATATTGCCAAAAGTATTTGCTCACCCATCCAAATTATTGGAATCAGGTGTTCCAATCACTTCCATGGCCACAGGTGTATAAATTCAAGCACCTAGGCATGCAGACTGTTTTTACAAACATTTGTGAAAGAATGGGTCGCTCTCAGGAGCTCAGTGAATTCCAGCGTGGAACTGTGATAGGATGCCACCTGTGCAACAAATCCAGTCGTGAAATTTCCTCGCTCCTAAATATTCCACAGTCAACTGTCAGCTGTATTATAAGAAAATGGAAGTGTTTGGGAACGACAGCAACTCAGCCACGAAGTGGTAGGCCACGTAAACTGACGGAGCGGGGTCAGCGGATGCTGAAGCGCATAGTGCGAAGAGGTCGCCAACTTTCTGCAGAGTCAATCACTACAGACCTCCAAACTTCATGTGGCCTTCAGATTAGCTCAAGAACAGTGCGCAGAGAGCTTCATGGAATGGGTTTCCATGGTCGAGCAGCTGCATCCAAGCCATACATAACCAAGTGCAATGCAAAGCGTCGGATGCGGTGGTGTAAAGCACGCCGCCACTGGACTCTAGAGCAGTGGAGACGCGTTCTCTGGAGTGACGAATCGCGCTTCTCCATCTGGCAATCTGATGGACGGGTCTGGGTTTGGCGGTTGCCAGGAGAACGGTACTTGTCTGACTGCATTGTGCCAAGTGTAAAGTTTGGTGGAGGGGGGATTATGGTGTGGGGTTGTTTTTCAGGAGCTGGGCTTGGCCCCTTAGTTCCAGTGAAAGGAACTCTGAATGCTTCAGCATACCAAGACATTTTGGACAATTCCATGCTCCCAACTTTGTGGGAACAGTTTGGAGCTGGCCCCTTCCTCTTCCAACATGACTGTGCACCAGTGCACAAAGCAAGGTCCATAAAGACATGGATGACAGAGTCTGGTGTGGATGAACTTGACTGGCCTGCACAGAGTCCTGACCTCAACCCGATAGAACACCTTTGGGATGAATTAGAGCGGAGACTGAGAGCCAGGCCTTCTCGTCCAACATCAGTGTGCGACCTCACAAATGCGCTTCTGGAAGAATGGTCAAAAATTCCCATAAACACACTCCTAAACCTTGTGGACAGCCTTCCCAGAAGAGTTGAAGCTGTTCTAGCTGCAAAGGGTGGACCGACGTCATATTGAACCCTATGGATTAGGAACGGGATGTCACTTAAGCTCATATGTGAGTCAAGGCAGGTGAGCAAATACTTTTGGCAATATAGTGTACCTTGAAAGCCTAAAGTAATTAGCCCAGGGAGAGATTATTTAAATCTCCAATGTTTAAGGAAACAACAGGAAAATGGCATTTGGTTGTTTTCTATGTATTTTAAAATACAAAGCTTTGGGGACATAAGAAGGTAAAGCTGGAGTGTTATTTACTGAAAACCTAACCCAAGCCTTGAACTTTATATATGGAGCCTTTGGTGAGAATGAGCCATGGTGAAAATGAAGAACTCTAAAATATATGAGATCGATAAAGTTCAATTATTATTATTAATAATTGTGTATCAGGGATATGTTGTGTTAAACCATAAGAGGAAAAGTTACGGCAGTGAACTGCCGTACGAAAGGACAGAAAGTTCAAGTATGCTTTATTATGGCTTCCAAAATAATTGTTTGCTACATACGTCATCTTTTTTCTGTTTGTCTTTCATTTCCACTCATTGACTGGAAATGAAAGCACCAAATGACCTTCAGCTGTCTCTCTCTATGCTACACGTCTTTCTGTTGTCTTCTAAAAATAGAGCCTCATCTCC
This sequence comes from Cyprinodon diabolis, assembly GCA_030533445.1. NCBI lineage: Eukaryota > Metazoa > Chordata > Actinopteri > Cyprinodontiformes > Cyprinodontidae > Cyprinodon > Cyprinodon diabolis. Next base: position 3,294,175 of record CM060066.1, read on the forward strand.
ACTCATGAGCAGTGTGCTGCGACTGCCCCTATGGGCACAGGCTTTGGCAAAGGAGTACCAGAGATGGGCCTAATTAACTCACTGGGAAGGACGGAGCGGTGGGGCGGGTGGAGGAAGAGGTATAGATGTGAGAGCAGGAGAGACGTAGAGGGTGACAGAGATAGAGGGGCAAACATTGCATATAGTGAGTAAAGTAAGAGTGGAAAGAGAGGGGGGCAGATAATGAGAAGAAAGGGTCAGCAGCAGAGAAAGTAGCAAAACTGGATCTCTGGGGCAATGATATAGCAGTGAACAAGGCAGATGGGGAGTGATGGAGGGGAGAACTAATTAGACATATGAGCAAAGTCCCTCCTTGCTTTAAACAGCAATGCAGGAATTGAGGTGGGTCAGGCAGCTGCAGTGCCAAGATATGAAGGGAAAATACGGAACCGGGTGATCAAGCAATCTAGCCAAGTCAATTAGCCCATGTCTATAAAACAAACTGTGTTTAATTAGCTCCACCAGGCTCGCACAGACGGCAGGAAGTTCCTGCTTCCTGCAGGTAAGAGTTAGAGCTGAGGTGAGAGATAACAGCAAAGACGAATACTCATCAGCATCATTCCTACCTCCTTATCTGATATCCACTCCTATTCTGCACAGCACTCTGTAATTGCAGCATATTTCTTACTTTGGACTCATTTCACCACCGAGAACACAGACATTTTTCTCTGAGATCCATTTATGACACTTTTACTTTATCACTTATTATTTTGTTTTATTACCTCTGCCGAGGAGGTTATATTTTTAGGAGTCTGTCTGTCTGTCTGTTTCTTGGCTGAGGTCTGAGCTCTTTCAGTGCTTTTCTAGTGTTGGTTTTTTTATGGTAATTTTTTCACAATGGAACCAGAAAAATACAGGAAATGCACTGCAAAAAAAAAAAAAAATTATATATATATATATATTATCATTGAAAATGAAAATATAATGAGAAATATTTGCAAAAGGAAATAAAGCTGATACTTTGGAATATGTTTCTGCTTTTTTTAATGAGATATTTCAGCTCATGAGCTCAAGCTTTACTTATTTACGAATTATGAAGTTTGAAATTCTTTGACTTAGAATATGAATATGATGTTTTTCTATGTTAAAAGCAAATCTACTTAACTGTTTGCTGTTTGCTGTTTTTGTGGATTCTCAGAAGTTTACACACACAAAAAAAGCACCTTCTCTAGTAAAGCATGGTGGTAAGTTAGTGAGTGGAACTCACTAACTTTCTACATTTTTTCATAAATGGTGCCACTGTTCCATTACTGAGCCAAGTAAAGACTCTCAAGAGCTGAAAGGTAACATTTTCTGAGCCTCAACCTCTTCTACTCATCCATCATCATCCCTTTCACCTTTTAAAATGCACAAGTACCATCCATCCATCCATCCATCCATCAATCCATCAATCCATCCATCCATCCGTCTTCCATCCATCCATCCATCCATCCATCCATCATCCATCCATCCATCCATCCATCCATCCGTCATCCATCCATCCATCATCCATCCATCCATCATCCATCCATCCATCCATCCTCCATCCATCATCCATCAATCCATCCATCCATCCGTCTTCCATCCATCCATCTATCATCCATCATCCATCCATCCATCCATCCATCCATCATCCATCATCCATCCATCCATCCATCCATCCATCCGTCATCCATCCATCCATCCATCCATCATCCATCCATCCATCCATCATCCATCCGTCATCCATCCATCATCCATCCATCCATCATCCATCCATCCATCCATCCATCCATCCGTCATCCATCCATCCATCATCCATCCATCCATCATCCATCATCCATCCATCCATCCATCCATCCATCATCCATCATCCATCCATCCATCCATCCATCCATCCGTCATCCATCCATCCATCCATCCATCATCCATCCATCCATCCATCATCCATCCGTCATCCATCCATCATCCATCCATCCATCCATCCATCCGTCATCCATCCATCCATCCATCCATCCATCCGTCATCCATCCATCCATCCATCCATCCGTCATCCATCCATCCATTAGTCATCCATCCATCCATCATCCATCCATCCATCATCAATCATCCATCCATCCATCATCAATCATCCATCCATCCATTAGTCATCCATCCATCCATCCATCCATCCTTCATCCATTCATCCATCCATCCATCCATCATCCATCCATACATCCATCATCCATCCATCATCCATCCATCCATCCATCCATCCATCCATCCATCATCCATTAAAATCTAAACAAGTCAAAGTGAAACACTTTGCCAAGGTAATTTACATTTAAAATAAGAAAAGAAATGCATAGCTTTATTTTAATTCAAGTCAATTTAAAGCGCCAATTCACAACACATGTCATCTTTACAGTTCACCAGATCATCCAGTCAACACGTATCATTCATTGAACAGTATGTAATAAATTAATAACTAATGTACTTTCCAAAGCTTTTATTGTGAATGTGACCAGACTTTTCCTTTAAGCTGTTCCAATATGTTTTCCTTCTCTTTATCATATATCTGTTAGGTTTTCATTCCACTCTGCACTCGTTTATGAGGGCGTGCATCACATCGCACCTTAGCCATATGCCAGCACAGTCGCTGCATCTTGCACTCAGTGGCCCCTGATGACTAGTTTGGCCCAGACTCACTGTGATTACCAAACAGGGTGAGCAAGTAGTCTAATTAACAGATTAACAAGCAGCAGCCAGCGGACAAGGACCAACAGCACCACCCAGTAAGGGTCTGACAGCTTCATCCCCCATCTGTCACCATTGGCACACAAAGACGGGCCCTGTGTGCGCGTTGCATGGCACACAAAGGGCCCGCCCCTCCTCAGCTGCGTCTTTTCTTAATGAAGCCAGGATTACCCTGCTGACGCTGTCGTGTCACAGTTTAACCAGACCCTGGCAGGCAGCACTATACATCACTTCTGGCATCTGCCGGGTGCCCTGGCCTTCTGTGCCAGCCCCAAGAAGGCTGTGTTAAGCTGCACTGTGAAGAGGGTCATATGTAGGAAGTATCTCCTGTTGGGGTTTGGCTGAAGTAGCATTATAATTTAGCCGTGGTCAGGGGTGGATTTAGGAAATTTGGGGCCCTAGGCAAAGACAGGCAGGGGGCCCTATGAATTGAGAAGACAACTAACAAAACAGACCCATTATACAGATAGAGAAATGTTAATAGAATAGACATACAGCAGAGGTGTTTCTGTGAACAGGCAGACTTTTAAAAAATGTGCAAATGTAAAAAAAATGGCTAAGTGCACTATAAATATTTTTTATTATTATCATTATTACCTCCATGGCTTTGCACCTCATCTTTCCTTTTTGGCAACTCTAAAACTGCCTGTAGAACTCGCCATTGGCTCAATTTAACGGGCAGAATCATATCAGTTTGCACATTTTAAAATCAGGTCGATACAGGGGTTGATTTAGGAAATTTGAGGCCCAAGCAAAGACAGGCAGGGGCCCCTCTAAATGGAGAAGACAACACATAAAACAGACCCGTTATACAGATAGAGAAATGTTAATAGAATAGACATCCATTATCTGTTCTAGGCTGTGTCCCTCTCTTCTTGTCCCTTTTCTTCTTGTTTTCCTCTCTTTGTTTTGTACTCAGCTGACTTTTCATGCTGTCTCTAAAGGAATGAAAGATTTTTTCCAAGCACTAAGCTCACTTAGCTGATTGCTCCTTCCTGTGTTTCCAAAAAGGCCAAAGTAAATAACCCAGTCCTTCTTTTCACTGTAGACAAGCCATGATCTGCTTATCTGTTCTCCATTTTTCATTTGGATGAAATAATAGCTGCATGAATCATGACAGCAGACAAGATAGAGGAGAGCAGGAGGCGGGGTTACCAATCTACTTGCTCTGGAGAGCAGAGTTCGCTGCTTTTAGATGTGGTCTCCAAAGTCTCCAGTAGCAGAAAAAAGTCTCTAGATTTGGCGCTAGGAGCTTTTTAGAAATCAAAGTGCTAGAGGGGTCTGAAAAGTGGCTAAATATAGCGACTAAAGCGCTAAGTTGGCAACGCTGCTCTTTGCATGGTTTGTTTTCAAATGGTTTGCTGCTGTCTGTTTGGACCTTTCTGAACATGTGCAGCAAATGGACTGATCCAATATGGTGGACACTGAAAGGTGGGGGGGGGGGGGGACCTGAGAAACACTTTATATTATGGATTATATTGTTATCATAGAGTTAAACTAAATTATTATTTTCTTCTTTTGTTGAACATATGGAAGTCTGGAATGTATCTCAGCTGTAAATACCTAAAAAGTCTCTTCTATTGTTGTGAAGATTAAACTGTGGAGTCTTCACAACTAGAGACAGGATCTGTTACTTCGTTCTTTGTTTCAAAATAATTCTTCTTTAGTGTTATTTAATTGATTTTGATTAGAAGTGCAGCTTTACTTGTCATTCTTTTCTGGCAAGTGGTAGGTTTATTTTTGTTTTTAAATAAATATGCTACTTGAAACGGATGAACGGGTCCCCCCCTTTGGAATGGGGGTCGTTTAGCTTCTTTTGTTAGCCTGCAATGCCCCATACCTGTCTATGTCTCTGAAAGGGGGGTAATTAAAGGGAATTTTTGGCCTGGCTGTCTAGGTGAGGTCTTCTGTTCTCCTGTAAAGGGTTTGGGGCTGTGATGAAAGCAGGAAGGGATCAACTCTATCGCTGCATTGTAGGTTTTTTATGAAAGCCGAAATCTGAGTACCCCTCCTCTGTTTAAAGTTGTTTTTTCTTTCTTAACATAGATGGCTTCCTTCACACCTCATTCCAAAGGGATGGACCCGTTCATCCGTTTCTATTTGCATGTTTTCTAAACTAAAACCAGGCTTTGTTGGGCTGCTGGATAAAACCTGGAACTCAACACTATTTCTGACATTTTGAATTGAAAAAGCTTCCTGGATGGAAGAGAAACGTCTTCAAACTTGGAAACAAAGCGCAGTGGATTGTTTTTTTATGTAGTTTTGGAACATCTCATTAATTTTGTAGAATCTTACCACCACTATTTTTACCTATGGAAATACTATGTTCATTGTCTCGTATATTATTGTGTTTTAATATCTATCCTTAAACATAACCTTTAAATTAAATTTGCACACCCTCTTCCACATGATAATCATGTTCCTTACATGGCTTGTAGCAAACTGTGTATTGACTTTCTTATTTCTAACCTTTGGCAAAAGTTTTCTTCTCGCCACTTCAAAAACAATTCCTTTGAATTTTTACTGTTGAACCTTTAGTAGACATGTGTGTCTCGCAACATATATTATCTCAAGGCACTTCGCAGAGACAATACAGTCTGGTTGGTTAAACCAATTGATTGCATCCTGTCATTTACTTGCAAGACACACTCCTCTTGGATGAGTTTCTGGTGACGAATTTTACTTCCGTTTTGTTGTTTATGCTTTGGCAATCCCTCACACCAAGAATGCTTGTAGCGACAGTGGAGAGGAAAAACTCCCTTTGAACAGGAAGAAACCTCCAGCAGAACCAGGCTCAGTGTGAGCGGCCATCTGCCGAGGCCCACTGGGGTTCAAGGAGACAGAAGCAGACATAGAAAAAGAAGCATAGATACAAAAGGCGGCCCCGTCCAGGAAACACACAGCCAGGCAGACGAGCTCCGAGCCAGCTCCCATGTCAGAGGATGAAGAGAGCACATCCAGTTAGTCACAGTCAGAGAAACAGGACTACACTGAAAAACAGGCCAAGCTCCAACATCTAGAAACAAAGGTGTTGACGGCAGCAGCTCGGGTCCCAATTGATACATCTCTCCCAGATGGAGTCACAATTGAATGGACCTGATGAAGCTACTAGGAAAACGCAGAAAGAGCATTTTATTGGTGGAACAAACAAATAAATACTGCAAAATAGGAGAATGGAGATAAAATGAAGCAGAATGATGAAAAGGGGTCCCTATGTCCTCCAGCAGTCTAAACATCCATCCAGCCTATCTCCAGCTGTCTACAGGTGAGAGGCGGGGTCCACCCTGGACATGTCGCCTGTCTATCGCAGGGCAACACAGAGACACACAGTACAAACAGCATTCACTCACACCTAAGGAGAATAGAAGTCAGGGAAGCCAATTAACCTAACAGTCATGTTTTTGGACTGCGGTAGAACGCCGGAGTACCTGGAGAGAACCCACGCATGCACAGGGAGTGTGCAGCCCCCAGCCTAAACATATAGCCGCATAAATATAGAAAAAAGCTCAGGATAAACTTACTATATTGGATGAGAAAGGTAGAGTCATTTAATCAGTAGAACAATTTCCAGGAGGCCTTCATGAATATGATTTTTAAATTCTTGATACATTTGCAAAAGTCTAAAAATGCTTTTTGCATTATAATGATGGAGTATTGTGAGCAGACGTGTAAGAAAAAAGACTGATTTAATGACCTTTGTAATAAAGCAACTATGTGGAAAAAGTGCAGCACTGCAAATATTTTCTTCACAGATAGTGGCAAGTCCATGAGAGGGGGCTCAGCTGTTTATCAGCACAGCTTATATGAAGCTACGGTGACACAGATGCAATCTTCCCATGTGTCTGTTTATTACATTACATTGATTTAGCAGGCACTGTTATCCAAAGAGACTTATAATAGAGATGTATAGAAGAGTATAGAGCAGATAATACACTGCACGGGGACATAGCTGAGAGGTTTCTACATCTTTGGAACTAATTGCATCAACTGATGGTATATATACCCATGCTTGCAGTGAATAACTATGCACATGCACATGTTGGATGCCTCCACATATGCAAGATGTAAAGGATTAATGGTTTAATGTCGTCATATGTTCAGACTAATTCATAAAAACAAAACATGGGCTTGTTTTCAACACCAAAAATAGCTAATTTCATCTGCTGATGATTCACTATTTTTCACCAGCAGTTAATATCTGTATTTTGATTTGAAGAAAAAAAAAACTCTAAAAGCAGGTGTCAGGAATAGATTCCCTGGTTTTGTACTGTTGCTATCATAAAGCAACATCTATGCATTCTATGCAAACAAATATCTTTCTGTGGTTTTATTGTTGTCTGAAAGCATCTTGTTTTTCCCTTGCCTGTGGTCTGCAGCCTTCATCTCTGCAAACAGTGCAATCTCAGTGGTACAGAAACGCATCACATCCAATTTGTTTGATTCCCGTTCTGAAGGAATGGAGGGTGCCTCCTTCCCCTACCCCCGCGAGCCCCTCGCAGCAGGCAGACAGTCTCTTCACGCACAGCAGACTCTGCACAATTATCATTCATCAGCTTCTGTATTTGCATTTTCAATTAATTGCCAGCGTCTCGCACAGCGGCTCCGAAAGCAGCCCTAGCTTTGTGCGTGACCCTTAATTGCAATCATTACATAACACAAGTAACTTGCCTGCTCAGTCGTACACGGTTTAATTAAGGAAAGAGAGTTAAAAGCGTTACTCAGCAGTCTAATAGACCAGAAATTGGAGCAGTTTGTTTGGAAAACTGAATGAAATTATGCTCAAATGCCTGAATGATAATTACACACAGTTGTTGTAGATTTGCACATTTAAAAGGCGTGTTTTTATTTTTTCTTGTTTTTGTATGCATACTGCATGAGGGAATCACTGGTATTTTTTACCCATACAGATTTACTGTTGTTGTTTTTCTGCCACACTTTAATGTTTAGCATCATCAAATCTAAATATCAGACAAAGATAACATGCATAAACACAAACTAAAGTTTTGAATAACGATTCCATTCATTCCTGGGCAAAAGGTTTCCAAACCGACAAGGCATGAAGTGAATTCATTTTGATTAATCATAAGCTAAATGTAATTATCTCCATCTTTTTAGATCTTGTAGAATCCACAAATAGCGCCTGCCTCACAGCATGCTTTCAAATTATCGTCAAATAAAAAAAATTAAAATAAATTAATTCAATTTCTTAGTCTGGAAAGAGTTTAAGCACCATTGTATGACAATTTGGGACCTCATTTAATTGAAGTGTAAGCCAGCGGTCCCCAACCACTGGGCCGCAGACCGGTACCGGTCCGTCGGTCATTTGGTACCGGGCTGCACAGAAAAAAAAAAACTATATATATATATATATATATATATATATATATATATATATATATATAATTATATAAAATTTATCGACGATCAGAGTCTGAGTGATGTTTTATTTTGAAAAATTCAGAATTCATTCAGTTCAAGACTCATCCTATCTATAACATCCTATCTTTTTGAAGCGGGATTTTCTGCGGTTACAGCGACCAAAACAAAGCTACGGAGCAGACTGAACATCAGGAGCACACTTCGTCTGTCAGTGTCTCCGATTACGCTTAGATGGGACCGGCTTGTTTCGGAGAGACAAGTTCAGGGCTCCCACTAATTCAACATAATGGTGAGTTTTATTTTTATGCTGTTTGTATTTGATTTTATGCCAGTCGTATCATTTTATTTGATCGTATTTACCCCCCACACTTTAAAGGGCGGTCCGTGAAAATATTATCTGACATATAACCGGTCCGTGGCTCAAAAAAGGTTGGGGACCGCTGGTGTAAGCAATCCTCAACATGTAAAGGTGTTAAAGATTTCCAGGATTGGCTATTCTTTCAGAATTAAATGGTAAATGCCATGTACTTATATAGCGCCTTTATCCATGTCAGGAGACTTGACCAAAGCGCTTTACACTACATTTATTCACCCATTCACGCACACACTGATGGTGGCAAGCTACATTGTAGCCACAGCTGCCCTGGGGCTCACTGACAGAAGCGGGGCTGCCGTACACTGGCGCCACCGGGCCCTCTGACCACCATCAGTAGACAATGCAGGTGAAGTGTCTTGCCCAAGGACACAACGACAATGAAAGTCGGAGCAGGGGCTTGAGCCGTCAATCGTTCGATTTCAGGGCAAACTCCTACATCCAACGCCACTGTCGCCCTAATTACTCCAAGAGTTTTAAGACAACGAAGTTCTTTGAGCATTCTCATTAAATGCTGATGATCCCCAAGGTCTTAAGGACAGATTATACTTCTGCATCCGCACACATCAAATGTTGCTTGGGTCTGGTCGCAAACCACTTTTGCTGGTATGCTTCTTCACCGTCGGTCTGGAATTTCTATGGACACACAGCAGTTTCCCGCCAAAGCGCTAAGGGGGAGCCTATTCAAGAACTCGCGAGAACTTCGGCGGATTTTAACGAGAACTTCTACGGCGGCACCAGCGGGAGTTTTTATTTTCCAAAACAACATGTCTGAGGCATCGTACAAGTGGTTGTACTTCAGAACCACCTCAATCAACCTTTCGTCGTGGTTATCCATTGTTGTTATTACTCCTCGGTTTTTAAAAATGGCGCGCCCCGGCACCGAATCGAGAAGGACGACCACACAGACAGCCGGAAAGGCATACCAAGGACCAATCGCAGCTGCTTTTTGTCTGCACACTTCCGCTTGAGGTCTGCGCAGGTTTGCGACCATCCGACATGTAGGCTCAGTTTGAATTCATGGCCTGCATCCTCCAAGGACGCGTTCTACCTAGACTGGATCCTTCCAAGTCTGTGAAAATAAGGAGACCGGAAGAGTTTTGTCTGTGAATTCAAACAGGTCTACCCTTCGGCGTGTTTTACCGCTGTAGGCTATGTTGCTTAGCAACCGTGACAGTTGACACACAAAGCAGGAAAAGAATGAAGTTTTCAAAACTGAACAAAGACTCATGAGAATCCAGAGTGAAATAAAGGTTCCAACCAGCGGCAGCAGGAACAAATACAATCAAATGTAATGATAGAAACCTTAGTCAGTTAAATAACCTGCTGCTGTCATTCTGCACATCTCTGATATGGAACCTATAAACTTGTAATTTACTTATACAATCCTTCTGAATTTGTCTTTATATTTTTTTATTTTTTTATCAGTCTGCCATAGAGGTTTTTCATAGTTAAAATAAAGGTGAATGACTCAGTAAATGCTTTAGAATGGTTCATGAACTTGTACAAAGTAGACATTAAAGTGCTGTTGGGTTATTAACCAACTTAATCTCATTTATGACTAGAGCTACATAATGACATCTGTATCTGACCTGCTGTGACCAGCATCTAGAATAGAAAATTACAGAAATACAAGTTGCCAGTCATCTCACTTATTGGCTCATTTATTTAGTTAACGCCCAGCTGCAAATCTAATTAACTGTACAATTATTTCTGCCACTGATTACATCCAGGTTCAACTCTTTTTTTATTTAGATTTTTCAGATTTTTGCATTACGTTAATTTAAAAATGCAATCGGTCTCCGCCAAGTGACGTCAATTGTTTACCTCGGGCGCGGTACACTACGCCTTTTCCACCTAAAATGCCGTCTTAGCAACAAATGTCACGGTACTAGCGGAGACCGATTTTCCTAAATCCGCCCCTGTTTTCAGGCTTATGTTAACTGTAATGACTTATCTTGGACAGGCTGCTATGTAAACGGGCCTTTAGTCCTTCGTTAGGCTATACTGCGGTTGTTTACACTACGCCTTTTCCACCTAAAATGCCGTCTTAGCAACAAATGTCACGTGACTAGCGGAGACCGATTTTCCTAAATCCGCCCCTGTTTTCAGGCTTATGTTAACTGTAATGACTTATCTTGGACAGGCTGCTATGTAAACGGGCCTTTAGTCCTTCGTTAGGCTATACTGCGGTTGTTTACACTACGCCTTTTCCACCTAAAATGGCGTCTTAGCAACAAATGTCACGTGACTGGCGGAGACCGATACTTAGGTTTGTACATATAATACGTTTATTTCCCTTTTGAAGAAAAATGTAATATTTGATTGAAAAACATTTAGATAAACAGCAACAGTAACAATCATAACACCAGGAACTTGATTAGCAGAATGAAAACCATATTTCACTGTAATGTCAAGGTCAGGCAGCAGTAGAAAAACCCTTCCACAGTGATTAGACTGAGTGCTCTGGGTCCTCAGAAGAAGAGAAGAGGAGCAGACGCTCATCTCTGCTTTCTCCACCACGACAGCAGCTGGGATTCCCAACAAGGACTGGTCAGATCCCACTCTCTCCAATCCCAACAGTGCATCCCTGTTGTGACACCAGGAAGTCGCAAACCTTGCCATCCCTTCCCACTTTTTTAATAATTTTTCTTCTGTTCGGTTTCAGCCAGCTATACTTCACATTTTGTTTAAAATGTCCACGAAAACAGTGGGGCTAGTTTAACAAAACAATTGGCTATGTGATTCGTCTTAATGGCTACCCAACAAGCCAGCAAATAGATTGACAGTTTCCAGTGTTGAGACTAACGCGTTACTTTGTAACGCGTTACTGTAACGGCGGTATTTTTTTCACTAACTAGTACGCTAACGCGTTAGTTTTTAAATTCAGTAACTCCGTTAACATTACTACATAATGCGTTACTGCGTTATTTTATAGTCTCGGGAACAGCTAGAGACTTAAAAGCTGCAGTGAAGTATTGTCTTCCTGTGTTAGAGTGAGGGAGACAGGAAGGAAACATGCTGAGGGCGTGTTTGTGTTTACCAACACTAGTCATCATGGCGGCTACTGCAGAGCCCAAGTCGAGTTTCTTCACTTGGAGATATTCTCATTAATTTACAATTTGTGTCTTGGATCAAAGATTCTATCTACAGCCCAGAACAGCAATTGTAATCTGTTGAAACACCTACAAAAGCAACATGCTGCGACGAAGCTAGAAACTACCGGTGTCATGCCAAGGTAGTTATCCCTGGGAAAATTTGTATCCCCTCGTCGGGAGCGCGCACGGAGTAGGACGAACAACCCCCCTTAACTCCGCCTCAATTCCAACGTGCAGAACTTGAAATTAGAAAGGTTTTACGTGTATGAAAGTTGAGCTTTACTGTTTTATTCTTTACTTCACATGTTATAGCAGAATATCGCCAGTGATATTGATCTAAAACTAATAATAAAACACAAACGTTTGCTTGAAAGCTGGTCGCTGACAGCAGTGTCTACTCCTCCCTCTGAAAGCAAACAGATCCTTGTTCTTTTCCACACGTTCCTTAAAAAAATCTCTCATTGTTTCACAGTGTCCAAATGTTCTCATCCCATTGAAAACTGTTGTAAACCATATACTTGTAATAAAAATGAAATAGAAAATGGAGTGCACGTGTAATCATTAAAGACTATATGCAGAAGGAAATAATTTTTTCCTGGTTGAAATTTAGTACTTAAATCTATATTTGTGTTTTATATTAACTTACAATTTATCACTGTTGTACTATTCTTAATAAACAGTTTGTGTTCTAACATCAGCCGTTTTATTTCATCCCATATTGCCAGAACTGGCAATATGGGATGATATAAAACCTGCTGTAATCTGTTCCCCCTGTCTAAATCAGACAAAAAGGGTCCCAGCTTTTTCATTTTTGGCTTAAAAGCATCTTTTATTATGACAATTCATTCCTGAAACTTTGGAGTTGATTGACCTTTGTTTCTTAAAGTTACAAGGGGGGAACAAATTATAGCAGGCCACCTGCTGTAAAGGGCAATTTCGCAGGCAACTACCTACTATGTAGCATTGTCAGTTTGTTCTGCCCTGAAATAAATTGGCACTTTGAAACATATCTTTGTTGCTTGTATATAGAATTGCTTAGCAGAGTTTCATGATGCAAATGCATGTCAAGTTCTTCAACAGATGGTATTATTCTCCAGTGCAATAACATTTCTGAAATGAAGGCTATAAGGGCATAATGTGAACCTTAAAAAAAAAAAAAAGTAACTAAATAGTTACTTTTCACAGTAATGCATTACCTTATGGTGTAAGTAACTGAGTTAGTAACTAAGTTACTTTTGAATGAAGTAACTAGTAACAGAAACTAGTTACTGCTTTTCAGTAACTAGCACAACACTGACAGTTTCACAAGTTACCTGCATTTGGCATGTTGGCAGGTGACAATTACATGCCCTGCTCTGTATATATTACACAAGATGAAGCACTGACAACGTTAGCAGTTAGCCACGGTTAATACCATTGTTTCCTGGTATCTTTAACACTGGGTAAAATGTTACACCAGCAGCAACACTTATGGAATGCCCTGTAGGTGTATGGTGTAACATTTCAAAACGCCCACAGGCAAAAAAAAACATACTTGCATGCATGTTAAATTACTTCTGGTTTATCTACTACCGCACAACAAAATCACAAATGCGCGGGAAACTGCCGCTCCATGTGTTAGGAATCCAGTCTGTGTGGGTTGTGTTTTTGTTTGTTTTCCCTCCACCACAAGGTGGCGCCTGGTTCTCGTTGGCCTTCTCACACACCTGCAGATGGTTGCCTCATTACCGGAGGACTCTTAAAGCTGTTGACTGCCACTACCTCGACGCCAGAGTGTTTGCCAGTTTTGGGTACTCTAGCCAAGCTGAGTTTTGTCCAGTCAAACTGAGTTTTGTCACCTGAGTCTTAATCTTGTTGTTTTTGTCTTTGCCTCTCGGCAGGAAGTCATCCTTCAAACTGGATGTGTTGGACCTTCTCCCCCCTGGAAGAATTCTCTGAGCATCAAACTGAGCTGAGGATTCAAACTGGTGGTTTGGATATACTTTACCCCAAGGATTATTTGGGCTTCACACTGAGCAGTGGATTCATCTCCAAAAGAAACCGTTCAAGTACCGCAGGAAATCTAAGTGGCAGTCAGCTTCTCCGTTCCTCAAGGAAACACCTCAACCTGGGTAAACCCTGTCCGCCCTCCAATGAGCAAGTCAATTACTGGAACAACCCAGAACGACTGGATTCAACGAAAGACACCTATTTCTGGAAACGTGAGTCATGTTGCCTTAATTCCCTTCTTCAAATCAAAGACACAAATTTCCCACTGAGCCCGAACTAACCGCAGAATCTTCCCCTACACTTTTCAGTCCCGGTTCGACAGTATTCAGAGCAGCACTGGACTCCTCTCAACCTACTCACAATAAAACCTGTTAACTTTTCCCTGGTCTCTCTGGTTTTCTGTATGTGGGTCACATCTTTAGATAAAATCATGACACCAAGAGGAGAAAATTGCTCTCCGCACAAGTAAGCTCCTACCACGAGTGCTTGGGAACTCACAGAGAGCATGATTTTCTATCCAGAGGACATGCTCGAGGACGGCTACGCTTTCGAAAGCGCCTTTGACCTCGGACTGTTTTTCTCCCTTCGCACAGGAAAACGTGTTTTGACAGGTTGGGGGGAAGTAAACCTCTTCAGTAAGCCTCCTCTTGATTGGGTCTTGTAGACACAATCGCACAGGAAGTAGTGTCAGGGAGCCTTTGACTGACAGCTCGTCATTCATAAGTGAAGACAACGGGACAGTGGCGGGACAGTGGCGGAGCCTTCTCCAACACTTGCGGTACGTCGGGTAAGTGGTAAGAGGATAGAAAATCGTCCATGCAGTGAGATCCCGAGCATAATCCCCAGCGCTCCTGGGAGGAGCTGGGAGTAGTTTAACATACATGCGAGTGTTTATTTTGCACGCAGGTATTTTGATATAAATGTGACACAATACAGGTGAGTCCCTGATTGTTGGAATCATGTTAAAAGAAAGGCGGATTAAGGAGATCGTGCTTATGAGCTTTACTTGTTTAAAGAAAGAACCCAAATGAAAGAGCAAAGACAAAGAGCAAGTCACGGTCAGGATTGTCTACCAGATTTAAACTGAGCCCCAACACCAACGCTGTCATGGTTTTAGTTCTAGAGGTCGGGAGAATATCAAACATGTTTGATTTTCTCCAGACCGACGTGGGCAAATCGTTCAGGGCGCAATCGCAAAGAAGGGTTTTTTCTTTTTATTCCCCCTCTCAGATGTAAACACAGCAGCCTGGCAGGGATGCAATGAGTGAAATGCAGCTCCATCTGCAAAATTGACGGACCGCAGCAGCCACGCCTGCTCAGCCACGTTCTGTTTCCAAATAAGCCGTCACCCTTTCTTTCTAGGACCCTCAGCACAAAATTGCACAAATTGCCAAGGCAGTGCGGTTCATTATAGTGAGCTTAATATCCCCCTTCTATTTGTTTGGCTTCAGGATATTGACGCGTCAGAGCAGCTCCATCTCACTGCGGAGCTTGGTCCGACGTGGTTTTTAGTCGCACAATGTGAGCAGAAAGATCACATCAGAGCGTCGGGCCGAACATAAATCGTGAGCTGCTGCTAAACCCTGCGTTTAGTTGTACAGTGTGAGCAGCAGATGCGTGCAAAATCGCACAGTGTACGCCGGGCTAAAACGGAACTGAAACCATGACAATTACACATTGTTAAGATGAAACAGTCGGATTTCTGCGTAATACCACCTATCATATATTCAGTGTTTAGAAACTCCAATTGCAAATTATTGTTTAAGGAAGTAATATTTTTTTTTAAAGTTTGTCTCCAAGATAGCCTTGGGCCTCTTCCTGCTCCCACCGATAAAAAAAAGTCTCAGTTGTTACCTTTTCTCTCACTAAATGAGATAATCGTCTGAAATAGATTTTTGCATTGAGTTATCTTGTAAAACAATTGAGTGCAACTAAAAAGCAAACAAAGAACGCTCACAGGGAATACCTGACTGGAACTTCGAATCAAAACCAAATTATTTACACAGTTGTTGCTGGGAAGCTGTTTTGTTAGAGATGCAAACATATATCCGAATCTAATTCTTGTGGGGTTGTCGAGTGAATATAGAAATATTGTGGTATACAAACACATCCTGAGACTTAAATCCATCATGAGCACATACTCCCGCTCAGACAGACCCGATCTTACTTATTCATATCCATGCAGACACGTGCTCACTCACAGATAGATTTTACTTTTCCTGTGTGTGAGCCGTTAGGAACAAAGAGACGGCATGATGCAGGGCGATGAAAAAAAAAGCAATTATTCTGTGCAGGGCCCTGTACCTGGGGTTATAGCCTCGCCTCTGGAGTAAATAAGTCACTGTGAGCGTGTGTGCTCACACTGCAAATCTGAGCCAGGCTCACATTTGTCTGCATGCTCACACACACCCACACACCACACACACACACACACACATATGCATACTCCAAGAAGCTGGCAGAGGAACAGAAATTCAATCTTGCATCTTGCTGCAAACGTAGATCACACACGTCTGCGCTCTCTCAGACAGACTCACTCTCCCATCCTTCTTCCTGTCATACAGATAGCCATTGCATTTCAGTAATGAATCTCTGTGTGCTGCATTCATACTTGACCACCTATAACACAAAGACTGCAGCCTAGAACCCCCTCTTCTTTTCTCCGGTTCCTTCTCCTTCTCTTCTCTCGCCCTTTCATGTCTCCTTTCCTTGTCTCTGCACTCTGGTAAGAAATCATTCTGTCGCCGACCATAAAGGACGCAAGGACAATTTGACTTAAGCTTTGGAGAGAGGGTGAGAGGCAGAATAAGAGGGAGCTCTTGTGTACATGTCAGTGTGGAGCTGTAATCTCTGATATAAATCTTAATATCCCATTCAGAGCTTTTCTTTATTATGGACCCCGATTTATTAGAGGGGATTCCTCTTCAATTTATCAAAATAAAGAATGAGCTCAAGGTTGTGGCCAGTCGGGCAGATTAAAGCAAACAGTCGACTGAGGCCTTAAGCACATTATAATGACCCACTGAAAATGATTGTTTTTTTTTAAATTTCTACTAAAACTTATAAAGTAAATTATAACGTGAATTACAGTCTTCATGCAGATGACAGCAGTAGAATAAAAATACAGCGGGGGAAATGTTTAGTTTGCACGCAAGATTAATTGCACGATTTATGAATTCACAAACACCACGATTATACATCTTGTGAGAAGCCAATAGATGCATTAGCTATGGATACAGAAATGTTTTGGACCATTGAAGGCAGCGATGTGTCTGACGTCTACCAGAGGCGGAGCTGAAGTAAAATAAACGAACGAATTTGAGCAAAATGACGCAATTTGTTTCTCTGTGGATCAAAAAGATGTCTGCACGGTCCTCCCAACTGGATTTGGTAAATCAAGAATATGATAGGTCACAGCTGCTGCTGCGATTGGCTTAAACCTCGACATGGAAGGCCTGTGCTACTCTATGATTTACCCAAACAGCTCGAAGAGGCATTCTGAATGTCGCTCTCTTTCCACAGGAGCCTTTCCAGATAGATGCAGTGTAGAATTCAAACTGAATTATATGCTAGGTTAGAGAAATGTAGGTGTAATACTAAAACCAACCTTAAACCGAGGGGGTGGACTATTATCGCAACCTCAACCTCTTTAAAGGAGAACAGAAGCCCTCGCCTATTCAGCCAGGCCAACAATTCCCTTTAACGACCCCCTTTCAGAGACATAGACAGGTATGGGGCATTGCAGTCTTCAAAGTTGGAAACATAGTCCAGCTGTTTGTTTTTTTTTACTTTTTTGGAATACTAAAACAGTGTAATTTCCCTGCCATGCCACTAGTTGGCAGGATATATTTAGCAACTCAATATGCACATCCTGCTCGTATTGAAATGGTCCTGTTTTTGTTTTGTTTTTTGATGAAAAGCATATGCATATCCTTTGCAATGTGGATGAAATGTAAATATAAAGCAACATTTTTCCGTTTTTTAACAAAACACGGTTTGTGAGCCTAAAAAATAGATGTGGTGAAAGAGGGGAACCATGGCATTCTCTTCAGTTCAATTCAAAAATACTTTTTTAAGTCCTTAATTTGGCAGATGTCCACCAAAATTATCCTAAATGCATATTTTTTATCCATCTTAGAAGCAGAGACTTGTTTTTATAATGTCAAAATATTCCTGTAGGAATATTACACAATGCTCACTACATTCAATTCAGATTCTATAGCGCCAAATTCACAACACATATCATCTCAAGGCACTTTCCAGCTCACCAGATCATACAGTCAAATTGATTCAAAGTTTTCTATCTTAGGAAAACCAGCTGATTGCATCGACTCATTGACTCCAATGCAATCCCTCACACTAAGCATGCTTGTAGCGACAGTGGAGAGGAAAAACTCCCTTTTAACAGGAACAAACCTCCAACAGAACCAGGCTCAGTTTCAAATGACTCTGGAGGGCAGCCATGTGGCTGGAGACCAGGAATAGTCCCTGGAGGCTGGCCATGAGGCCCGTGACAAAGGAGGGCCTCTGGAGGAGGCCGGCGACGCAGTGGCCTAGGGGGAACCGTCTCTGATGCAGCAGCAGCCTTGGAGGGCGCCGCCTCTGCAGCAGCAGCCTTGGAGGACCGCAGCTCAGGAACCTCGGAGGGGGTCGCTGGCTGCGGCTCAGGAACCTCGGAGGAGGCTGGCGATGCAGCAGCCTAGGGGGACGCCGTCTCTGATGCAGCATCAGCCTTGGAGGCAACATCTCTGCAGCAGCAGCCTTGGAGGGCCATGGCTCAGGAGGAGGCTTGGAGTGCCCACTGAGGGGCATTGGAGGCTTCGAGCACCCGCTGAGGGGCCTTGGAGGCTTGGAGCGCCCGCTGAGGGGCCTTGGAGGCTTGGAGCACCCGCTGAGGGGCCTTGGAGGCTTGGAGCGCCCGCTGAGGGGCCTTGGAGAGGAATTCCCACCGAGCTCCAAATCTGAGACCATCTTATTAGTGTGGGCTCAGGGGTGTCTGGATAGCGGAGAGCTCGCTCAGGAGTCTTTAGCCCGCTAATGGGCTCTGGTGCCAAGGTAACTGGCCCGCTAATGTGCTCTGGCACTAGGGTAACTAATGGGCTCTGGCACTAGGGTAACTGGCCCGCTAAAGGGCTCTGGCACAGGATCTGACCCGCTAAAGGTCTCTGGCCTGGGATCTGACCCGCTAAAGGGCTCTGGCTGGCGAAGTGCTGGCTGGTGGGGAACTGATGGCGGTGGAAGGAAAGGAAATAGATCTTCCCTTTTCCCATCAAAGAAGTCCTCAAATGTTTTACAAGATAACTCAATGCATCAGGCTGACCCGCCGGGGGGGGAGTGCCCTCCTTCCCCCGGCAGTGGTGCTTATGCCCGGAGGAAGCAGATGGAAGGGGAGGACCAACAGCTGGTGATGGTGGAGGAACCGGATCGGAGGTGATAGACAGCAGAGTGGGAAGGTGATGGAATGATGGTTTGGATGGTGGAGGTCTCTTGAAGAGTTGGGCAAAGGCAGCTTGACAGTTCCACTCCAACTCTTCAAATAGTTCTGAAGAAACTGAGAGAGAAAGGAATGTGGAGTTAGAGAGGAGGATCTGTTTAACTCATTGTCTTCCAAGGCGGGCTGAGAGTGGCAATTGAGTCCAAAGTATCTTCCAGATTGAGGAAGAAATCCCTCAGGGCTTCCAGACTGGGCTCTGTTGGGTCCACTTTGGCTGGTTCCTTCTGTCAAGGTTGGGTTGACGTTTGAGGAACCAAATGCAGAGGCAGAGAGGCGAGGCGATTTCTTGCAGTTTTAATGGGTGAAAACAGTAAACAAAGGCAGGAATACAAAAATCCAACTAAAAATGTAACAAACCTAAAACCATGGAGACATTGGGGGGAAAACGAGCACAAGGAGCCAGGAAGAGATGAGGAGAGAAGACAACGGCGATGACAGAACCAGCAACAACAACAGAAAAACCTGAGAACTAAAATATATCTAGAAGCACAATGGAAACACACGGATCAAACTTAAACAGAACGCAAGACTGACAGAAATGGAAGGTTAGATATGCAAAAAAGAGCACTGCAAAAAAGCCATTTTTGCTTAAATTAAAGTGCATTATTTTGTTGAATTTAGGAGGCAAGTGAGACGCTTTGACAAGGGAACACGACAATTTACATTTAACATAAGAAAAACAGTACTGAATTGTCTTATTTCAAGTGAATATTATCAAATTATCTTATATTAAGAGTAAAAATACTCATTCCATTGCAAATCATCTTTTTACCTACATTCATGCATTTACCCACTCGAATTAAGGGTAAACTCAATTAATTTAAGAAATCCAGATCAAACAGAAAGATGATTCGATATGATGCTGGGCTGTGGAGAAGCGATGCAACAGAGGAAAAATTAAAGCAAGCAGGTTGTAAGCACCTCTTTTTACATAGAATTTGTCATTTATTTGTTACTCTTTGAAAAGCTGTTTAGGACGACATTAAGTCAGGATTTTCCTGCAGGAAAGACATGGTAATGATTTAACCGTCCAATCTGTCCACTGTGACGAGACTGATCAGAATTCAACAGTCAAAGGGCAGAATGAGGTCACCGAAGTTGGTGCTATTGGTTCTGATCTTTGACCTCTGGAGCTGATCAGTTATGCATCTGCTGCAGGGATATAAAGATCAATAAGGGGGGGATCTGAAAGTTCCACACTGCCTTTCACCAGTCTTCATTTGTTGGTCACTCCCTGTGTAACAACCAATACTATAGGTTGACAATACCACCGTGAAGAAAAGCAGGAACAGTTTCAAGCATCCATGTAAGCTGAATAGCCAGAAAGGGTTGTATTTTTTTGACCATTAAATGAAGGTCAAACTGGCTGTTTAGATGAACTCTTCTATGATCTAAAGTTGTTTAACTTCTTCAAGTTTAAAGGAAAGGTCCAATCAGCAAGGAATAATCAATGGATCATTATTTACATCTAAAACTAATACGTTTGCAGTATTTTAATGAATTTAACGTCAATCATTAAAAAAATAAAAATAATAATTTTCTTCGTGATCGCTGAGTCCGGGAGCGACCATTTTTTCCCAAATACAGTAAAAAAAAAAGAGTTATTACTCTCAAGTTGGGGTCTAGGCGTCTAACCCACATGCAGAATCACTCTTCAGACAGGGAAAAGGTTAAATAGTTTATTCACAAAGTTTACAATAATTGTGCACAGGATCTTGGCTCGTCAGACTGGTCACGGGAGGGAAGCCACTAGAGGAGGACAGATCAGTTAGAGTGGATCCAGGAAACTTGCAGTTTTAAGGTAACTTGGATTAATACCTTCTCAGAAGAGAATCAGATCAGCAAGGGGGAACCTTGTGGGTCTGGAGGCTGGCCGGCAGGCTGAGGGCTGAGGGAAGAGGCAGAGACTGAGGCGGAGGACAGACGGGCAGGTTCCAGGAAGCGATTGTTTACTCCAGGATCAGGCAGGTTTCCAGATTAGTCAGAATCTGAGAGGCAGACTAGTTCACAAAAATTCAGAGAACTGATCAGAGAAGCTGGCTCAGGTTTTGCTGGTAACATAAATGGCAAACACTCTGGCAGGGAAGTGTCAGCCTCCTCCTCCTTAAGTATTACCCTCATGATGAGCAGATGGAAACCAGGTGTGTCGAAGTCAGCTCACGCCCTCAGGAGGAAGATCTCAGGCGCCCTCTGGTGGAGAAAATTAGACAAGCCTCCAGATCCCAACAATTACACCTTTCTGATTCCTGACCCTCCACGGACGGGTTGGTCGTTGGATCGCCAACTTGAAGAGGGAGGATTTGCCATCGAACTTCTGGCCAGAGAAAAAACACGTAATATGTAGCCAACATTTGGAAGAAGAATGTTTTCAAGATGACTTGGATAATAGCGCGTTGTGACAAACACCAGATACAGCACTGGGACTTGATCAACAGCCGATACCGCACCGTGACAATGTCACTAACCAGTAGGTGGCAGTAGTGTTCTTTGACAAACATGGATGCCTCCAGTAAATCACATTCACATGAAGATTACTCTGAATTAAAAACACTGATCATTTATTGAACAGGATGGAATAATTTGATATGTAAAGCACTTTCAGAAGTTTAAATTCTGAATATGAGCGGACTTTTCCTTTATGCATCACAGATGCCAATCCTAACTTATGTCATACTGTACTTTAGCATTTTGATAAACATTTAACCTGATTTCTATGTAGAACTTTCATTCTGCTCCTCTGCTCTCCTCACAGGTATTTCTTCTTAAGCAGATCAAGCTCATTTTCTTTTCATTTTTTCCTCCCCCCCGCTGAAAAAAACTTGGATCCCATCTTCCGTCTCATCCTTCTTCTTCTTCACAACCACCTCTCTGTTCGTTTGTCTTTAGTCTTGTGTCATGGAGGTCTCCGTTGGGAGCATAGAGGTGACAGAGGTGTGTCCACGTCGCCAGCCTGTCTGCCTTTCTAATGAGCCTGAAACACAGGGGGTCGCCTCATTATGGAGATGAAAGGATCCAGGAGGGGCCAAAGGTGAAAGACCTTGTTAATAGGGTTCCCCTGTATTACTCCACCTCACTCATTCTTTTTTTTTTTTTTTTCTCCTCTGCCTTTGCGAATATCTTCATCAAGGTGCACTAGAGCTAAAGGAGGCTTCCTTTCTGCCAACCTGTTTTTTTTTTCTTATCATCCTAAGGGATGCTTGAAGGGTGGCATCCTTTCTGCTGGGTACAGTAGCCTCTCTTAGCCCGGGGCCACCTCTGTTTGTCTCCTCATCTCCATCTCCCTTCCTTTATACACTCACCGGCCACTTTATTAGGTATCCCATGCTAGTAACGGGTTGGACCCCCTTTTGCCTTCAGAACTGCCTCAGTTCTTCGTGGCATAGATTCAACAAGGTGCTGGAAGCATTCCTCAGGGAGTTTGGTCCATATTGACATGATGGCATCACACAGTTGTCGCAGATTTTTCGGCTGCACATCCATGATGCGAATCTCCCGTTCCACCACATCCCAAAGATGCTCTATTGGATTGAGATCTGGTGACTGTGGAGGCCATTTGAGTACAGTGAACTCATTGTCATGTTCAAGAAACCAGTCTGAGATGATTCCAGCTTTATGACATGGCGCATTATCCTGCTGAAAGTAGCCATCAGAAGTTGGGTACATTGTGGTCATAAAGGGATGGACATGGTCAGCAACAATACTCAGGTAGGCTGTGGCGTTGCAACGATGCTCAATTGGTACCAAGGGGCCCAAAGAGTGCCAAGAAAATATTCCCCACACCATGACACCACCACCACCAGCCTGAACCGTTGATACAAGGCAGGATGGATCCATGCTTTCATGTTGTAGACGCCAAATTCTGACCCTACCATCCGAATGTCGCAGCAGAAATCGAGACTCATCAGACCAGGCAACGTTTTTCCAATCTTCTATTGTCCAATTTCGATGAGCTTGTGCAAATTGTAGCCTCAGTTTCCTGTTCTTAGCTGAAAGGAGTGGCACCCGGTGTGGTCTTCTGCTGCTGTAGCCCATCTGCCTCAAAGTTCCACGTACTGTGCGTTCAGAGATGCTCTTCTGCCCACCTTGGTTGTAACGGGTGGTTATTTGAGTCACTGTTGCCCTTCTATCAGCTCGAACCTCTGGCCATTCTCCTCTGACCTCTGGCATCAACAAGGCATTTCTGCCCACAGAACTGCCGCTCACTGGATGTTTTTTCTTTTTTGGACCATTCTCTGTAAACCCTAGAGATGGTTGTGCGTGAAAATCCCAGTAGATGAGCAGTTTCTGAAATACTCAGACCAGCCCTTCTGGCACCAACAATCATGCCACGTTCAAAGTCCCTCAAATCCCCTTTCTTCCCCATACTGATGCTCGCTTTGAACTGCAGGAGATTGTCTTGACCATGTCTACATGCCTAAATGCACTGAGTTGCCGCCATGTGATTGGCTGCTTAGAAATTAAGTGTTACAAGCAGTTGGACAGGTGTACCTAATAAAGTGGCAGGTGAGTGTAGTTGTCAGCTGCATCCTACAGTAGAGGAGTCTGCATGTTCATCTGTGCAGATATGTGCCACATGTCTTAAGCCTGTTTCAACAACAAACAGTTACCCTCCCACTTACTTTGAAGCCCTGCTTCAGTCGTCGGTCTTTTAAATGCAACATAAACTCAGAGACACAACAATGACAAGATGAGACACTCATTCTGCTTAGCTTTTTACTCAGCAGCCTGTGGCTTGTGTTGGTGACGAAACTGGTGCTTGGAAAATATGTATATCATTTCTACTGACTTTAAAGCAACATTTTTACCTCCCTGCAGATTTCTTCTGTGTTTGCAATTTAAAAGAAATAGAAAAAGCTGTTTCGGAGAAACAGCAAAATGGGAATGCTTTTTTATGCTGAACGAAAAAGAAAAATGTAGCCACAGAAACTAAATAAAGGAGAAACTAGCTGAAGAACATATGACAATGTGATAAGAAGTCATCAGAAACTTCAAACTGCTGAAAACAATTTTAAATTTGAGTGAATTGATGCACCCAGTTTGGCTGTAAGGCCAAAAGATACATGATATCAATAAAATTCCTTCAACATGAGCGTTATACAGGTCAATGACCCGAGTACCTGAAATGTAAGAAACAGACCATGCATATTGCTTTATGTTAATAGAATATATTAATTAGGCTATGTATACTTCCAAAAAAAAAAAAATCTACAATCCCCCTTCTTTTTTTTTTTAAACTTGTCTACTGGTTAGGACCATAACTGAATCCTGGGTTCAGTCGGGTACAGAGGTCCGGAACTTCCAACGTAACGTCCAACACTTACTCTCAGGCTGAAACACCTACCTGTGACAGTAAATAACTCAAGTGTCATGATTTTATCAAGAGCTCTGACCCACATGCAGATAAACCAATTCAGAGAGACCAGGTGAAAGGTTTAACAGGTTTATTGAAGAGATAATGCAGAATGAAGTATTGCTCTGAACACTGATCAACCGGAACTGAAAAGTGAGGGGAAGTCACAGCGGTTAGTTCAGGCTCAGTAGGAAATTTGATTCGTGAACTTGAAGAGGAGGATTTGGTTGCTGACTCACGTTTCCGGAGAAGTTGTTGATTCTTTGACTCCAGTCTGTGTGCGGTAGTTCCAGTGTTTGTCTGATTCGGTGGACGGCGGACAGTATTTACCCAAAATGCGGTTGTTTGTAGGTGAATGGAGAAACTGACTGCCGCTCAGATTTACTGCGGAACTTGAACGGGTCGTAGTGGAGATGAATCCCTTGCTCAGTGCGAAGCTCAAACGATCACTTAGGTAAAAGTAGATTCAAACCTCTAGTTTAAATCCTTGGTTCAGTTTGAAGCTCAGATGATCCTTCCAGGTAGAGAAGGTCCGAAACATCCAGTTTGCAGGATGACTTCCTGCCGAAGTCATCCTGCAACAGGCTCCTGCAAACTGGCAAACACTCTGGCGTCGAGGTAGTGGCAGTCAGCAGCTTAAGAGCGCTCCGTTAACGAGTAAACCATCTGCAGGTGTGTGAGGAGGCGGACCAGAACCAGGCGCCTCCTGGTGGTGGAAGTCAGACAAACACAGAAACACAAACACACAGACAGGAATCCTGACATCAAGGAGCTCAAGAAGTAATACATTAAAACTGCTTTATAGAAGTCTTGATGATGATTGTGTTGTGATGCTGGAAGATGGATCGAGATGCTCGCGTTAGTTTTATTTTTTTATTTTGGGGGGGGGGGGGGGGGGGGGGGGGGGGGGGGGGGTCAGTCCATAAGTGGGCCGGTGCAGATGGAACAATGCCAGGGCTGGAAATCGTTCCCAGTCCGAGTCTGCTAGGAAGGGCCAAAAATCTTTCCTGGGTAACAGTTCTTGTTGTGGTCATATGAGCCTGGCAGTAACACTGTATTTTGATCATCCAATCTAGTTTATGACTAATTGGGGTAACAATTAAAAATAAAAATAAAAAAAAAACCCTGTAAACCTACATCTGCCACTGGCAATGTTTAGTTATTCTTCATGAACCCTTGGCTTTGTATTAGATGGTCTAAGTTCAGTGATAAGCAGCAGGCTCACTCACACTGCATGAGCAGCTCATTAAGAAATAAAAAAAGACCTGGAAATGTGCCTTGTTAGCTCGCTCCTCAACAGTGGATCTTATCCCAGAGACATATCCTTCTTTCTTGTTCCTTTTTTTCTGGCCTGCCAGTCAAAGGCTCACTGGCTGCCTTTGGTTGCTAGGTCAAATGAAATGATTACACAGACAGCCTTCCATTGGTCCGGTCAGGTGGCATGCAGATTACAGCTGCCATGCTGTTTCAGCATCTGCCAAAGAGGAAAAGCTCACACAGAGATGATTGTGAGGCTGCTGTTGCTAGGAGACTTTTTTTTAGCTATCAGTGAAAGTCTTTTTAAGCATTTGTCCACTTTACCTATTGGATGTCGAAATAATAAGGATGTACTTTGACAAATTCTGAATAAAAATGCAGGAAAATCCAGTAGTAATTCTGTTAAAAGCATTAAAATGTTCTAAAAATGACACTAGAACAGAGCTGCTATGGAATGGTTTGGTTTGAAGCTTACTTATGTGTTCCAATGGCCTAATCAAAGTCCAGTGACCTATTGTCAGTTTAAAGCAAGTATCTATGGCAGGACGCTACATATACTGCTCGAGTATGTTTCACGAGTATGTTTCTTTTCCAATTGACCCATATTTAGTCCACACTTTCCTGTGTTCTTCTCAAGTCATATTAGGCAAGGACATAAGTCCGTACTCACGTTCTTGTTAATAGAGAAACAGTCATAGTTTGACTTTAAAACTTTGGATCTGGGAACGGACATCTGCAGAATAAGACAGTGAATAAAAGAGAGGATACCCTATTAGCTTCATCTAACTTGGCTCCTGTTTCCCTAACCACTAATAAAGTCACCATGCATCACATCTCACTGATTTAAAAAATTACATTAAAAGCCATTGCCTTAAATGTGGATTTCTTCTGTTCTTGCATTTTAGTTTAACAACATTAATTGTTCAATTCAGTTTATATCTATAGCGCCAATTCACAATACATGTCTGTCATGATGTAGCAGGTTTACTAGCCCAGATGCAGAACAAAAAAAACCAGAACCAAAAACAACCCACCCAGGAAAGGCGGAGGGGGAAACAGGCAAGGAGGGCCAGGCACAGAAAAAGAAACAGGGTCCAGAAATCAAAACAACCCACCCAGGGTGGGCGAGGGCAAGGAAAATCTCAGGTGGCCGGCCGTGGGGCCGGAGGCAAGACAGAGTCTCAGGTGGCCGGCCGAGGGACCGGCAGCAGGGCAGAGTCTCAGGTGACCGGCTGAGGCAGACGCTCCGGAGGCCGGACGCGGGGCCGGAGTCTCAGAAGCTTCAGGGGCCTTGGAGGAGGACGCCGCCTCCGCTCCAGCAGGAAGCTCCGAGGAGGACGCCGCCTCCGCTCCAGCAGGAAGCTCCGAGGAGGGCGCCGCCTCCGCTTCTGCAGGAAGCTCCAAGGAGGGCGCCACCTCCGCTTCTGCTGCTCTGCAACAGGCTCAGACTGGGCCGCCCACTGCGGCTCCGAATCAAGAACTGAAGAGGCCACCGACTGTGGCTCCACAGGAACACAGGAGGCTACCGATTGCGGCTCCGGATCAGGAACAGAGGAGACCACCGACTGTGGCTCCACATCAGGAGCAGAGGAAACCACCGACTGTGGCTCCACATCAGGAGCAGAGGAAACCACCGACTGTGTCTCCACACCAGGAACAGAGGAAACCACCGACTGTGTCTCCACACCAGGAACAGAGGAAACCACCGACTGTGGCTCCTCACCAGGAACAGAGGAAACCACCGACTGTGGCTCCACATCAGGAGCAGAGGAAACCACCGACTGTGGCTCCTCACCAGGAACAGAGGAAACCACCGACTGTGGCTCCACATCAGGAGCAGAGGAAACCACCGACTGTGTCTCCACACCAGGAACAGAGGAAACCACCGACTGTGTCTCCACACCAGGAACAGAGGAAACCACCGACTGTGGCTCCTCACCAGGAACAGAGGAAACCACCGACTGTGGCTCCACACCAGGAACAGAGGAAACCACCGACTGTGGCTCCTCACCAGGAACAGAGGAAACCACCGACTGTGGCTCCACACCAGGAACAGAGGAAACCACCGACTGTGGCTCCACAGGAACACAGGAGGCCGCCGACTGTGGCTCCGATTCCGGAGTCTCTGGAGGACACAGAACAGGCTCAGGGGTCTTCAGATGGTTCCAAATCTCCTGCCTTCCGCGATCCCACTCTTCTTCTCGTCGACGACACGCCATCTCCCATTTGCGATCCAACTCCTCATTACGCCGGCACCACTCCACCCACCAGGATGATGGCGGACGACTCCGAGCGGGCTCAGGGGTCTCCAGACGGCTCAGAGCGGGCTCAGGGGTCTCCGGACGGTTCAGAGCGGGCTCAGGGGTCTCTAGAAGGCTCAGAGCGGGATCAATGAATCAGCCTCAGGAATTTCACCGGTGAGTCTGCTGGGCTAATCTGTTGGCCGGATTGTTCTGTCATGATGTAGCAGGTTTACTAGCCCAGATGCAGAACTCAAAGAAAACACAGGCAGAATTAGTCCAATATTTATTGGAAACACAGGTCTCCCTCCTGGGAGGCATAGAGGACAGAGCAGGTTAGGTTCAGGTACAGGTTCTCAGGATGAAACTCACAGGTTTGCAGGTTCAGACAGGCAGGGTTAAACAGGCAGGGTGGCTCAGGTTTGCTTCCATGGCAAGGACAACAATCCGGCTCAGAATGGAGCTCCTCTAAAGCTAATATAGAGAGATCTCCTAATCAGGTGATGGGGGTCAGCTGTGAGCGCTGAACAGCAGCTCCCAGGAAAGGATCCACGGCGCCCTCTGGTGGGCAAGCCTCTGGATCCCAACAGGCAAAAACA
This sequence comes from Cyprinodon diabolis, assembly GCA_030533445.1. Taxonomy (NCBI): domain Eukaryota; kingdom Metazoa; phylum Chordata; class Actinopteri; order Cyprinodontiformes; family Cyprinodontidae; genus Cyprinodon; species Cyprinodon diabolis. The sequence continues at coordinate 3,322,687 of CM060066.1, forward strand.
GAAAACCACACAGAAGGGATCCACATAGCCCTCTGGAGGGCAAACCCCTAGATCCCAACAGTAACAGAAGCCCACAGGAAGGGATCCACGTCGCCCTCAGGAGGGCAAACCTCTGGATCCCAACAATGTCATCTTAAGGCAACTTACAGTTCACCAGATCATCCAGTCAAATTTCCGTCAAAGTTTTCTATCTAAGGAAAACCAGCTGATTGCATCGACTCAGGGACTTGAAGGCAATCCCTCACCCTAAGCATGCTTGTAGCGACAGTGGAGAGGAAAATCTATGTTTTAACAGGAAGAAACTTCCAGCAGAACCAGGCTCAGTGTGAGCGGCCATCTGCTGAGGCCGACTGGGGTTCAAGGAGACAGAAGCAGACATAGAAAAAGAAGCATAGATACAAAGAAACTTGTCAACTTGCTCCACAGGCGGCCCTTTCCAGGAAACACACAGCCAGGCAGACAAGCTCAACTTCCATGTCAGAGGATGAAGAGAGCACATCCAGATAGTCACGGTCAGAGAAACAGGACTACCCTAAAAAATAGGCCAGGCTCTCATATTTATCTATTAAAACAGGTGTTGATGGCAGCAGCACAGCTGATATTTCTCTCCAGGATGGAGTCACAGCCAAACAGGAACAGACCAGATGAAGCTACTATGAGAAAAAGCAGAGAGCAGAACGTTAGAGATTGAACTTGTTGGGATCCTCAGGCTTGCCCACCAGAGGGCGCCGAGGATCCCTTCCTAGGAGTTTGTTTTACTGGTGGGATCTGGGGTTCTGTCTATCTTTTCTCCACCAGAGGGCATATTGGATCTCCTGAAGCTGGAGCTGACTTCACCAGCTGTTCCTTATCTGCTCATTAGGAGACCAGTATTTAAGTGGGCTGAGGACCACACTCCAGTGCCAGAGTGTTAGTCAGTTATGGTACAGCGAACCCTGAGCCAAACTGCCTGTCTTGTCTCCTGACTTCTTGACCTGAACCTGATCCTGATCTCTCTTCTCTGCTTCCCTGCTTCCCAGGTTGAACCCGTCTGTAATCAGAAACCCTGAAGAGTTCCTCTGTTGGAAATCTGTCTGTCTGATCTCAGAAGAACCCTGGAGAACCAGACCTGCCAAAGATCTGTCAACCTGCTCCTAGAAGAATCTGGAAGGGAAACTCAAACCTGGTAATCTGCAAGCCCTTAACCAAGCTCAGCCTCCACCAAGCCTTCAGCCTGCCGACAGCCACTGAACACTCCTTTTTCTCCCCTCTGCCGCTCTGCTCTATCTCTAGAACTGTAAACCCAGTCGTGACCAGCCCTGGACCTGATTATCCCCCCTGTCCTGTTATTATGTTCATTTATTAATTAAACCTTTTAACTTTTCCCCAGTCTCTGTGTGTGTGTTCTGCATTTGGGCTAGTATCCACAACCCAACATGACAGAACTAACAGATTCTGCAGAGTGGGAGAATAGAGATAGAATGAAGCAGAATGATGAAAAAGGGGTCCCTATGTCCTCCAGCAGTCTAAGCCTGTAGCAGCAGAACTATAGAGATCATTGACAGTAATAGAGAGAAGCTGTTGAGAATAGTTTCTTGTTCCTTTGGACTCAGCTTGGCTTTGTAATCTGCTGTTGTTTCTGTGAGAAACTCAGGGCAGATATTGTTTGTAGTTTATACATTTTATTGAGGCTTTAGTTGTTACCATGTGGCCAAGTTGTTGAGTAGGATGAATCTCAGAGCAGAGATATAGTTTCTTTGTGGGAATAGATTCAACCTTAAACCTCTATTCCATAGAGAAAGTTTGAGGAGAGTCAAGACTCTTCTGTTTTCCTTTAGGTTTGTTTTTGAATAAGAAATAATAATCACAATAGTTTTCCTTGTGTTTTTTGTGGTATGTTTATAGTAAAGTTTTTAAAAGATGGTGTAGAATCTATAGCAGTTGGTTCTACGCATTTGTATTTTTGAATACATAAGTACTTTTAAATGCATTTACTTTTTAACACTTAACTTACCTGTAGGTGAGTAAGATTTGACTATGAGTATCAATACTTTTACTCAAGTACTACTCTTAAGTCGTAGTAGTTGAGTCCATGACCGCCATTTATGAGCGTGATTTAAAATGTATTTTTCAAATTGAGTATTCAAGTTGATTTATCCATTAAATTTCCCCTTTTAACTCTATGATATAAACATTAAATTGAAATATTTGTATTTCTTTTTTGAGTAGCCACCCTGGTCCTGCATAGTTATGCATATATGGTCACAGTTCTGGAGTTTTTTGTTTTACAGAGAATCAAATTATCTTCTGGTACTTTTTTTGTTAAAGAGTAGATATGCAAATGTATTATTGTGTTAATGTTTAAAGGCATGAGGGTGAACAAGATGTGCACGCCATTGACGGATTGTTAGTATGTGCAGGACCCTGTGTGCAAACCCTCCCTGCAGGGTGCTGGAATTGTCTGTATTTATGGGGACTTTCTGGGTTGTTTGTGCTGTCTATAAAGAGAACTCTTCACGTGAGCCGCGCTGATGATAGATAGTCACTTATGCTGCAGCTGACATCCAATCTGGCACCAGCGATTTTGAAGCCCTCACCTCTTGATGTGTTTCTGTGAAGCCGTCGGACCCCCCTTGGCTCAAACACAGAAATCCCATTTGGTGTCACAGGGCAGTGAAATGAGGCTGTTTCTGAGTATGTCTCTGTTTTTTACCACCTTTTGTGTGTTTTGTTTTTTTCTGAGGGTCCGCAGGCGTAATGCATACGCACCAATTTTTAATTTCACACAATGTTTTTGATGTTATTTTTGTTTTTATGTTTTTCTTTCTGTTGGAATGATTACGGGTCTGAGGCAAATAAGTGGCTCTGCCAACCTTCACAGTCGTTTTTGGCTGCTTTCAAAGAAGGACACCTGGTGGTTTATCCAATTTCTTTCCAAGCTGAACAAAGAGCCCAGTAAAAGCTTTTTCTTTCACCAACTAGACGTCTCTATCTTTTTCCGCAAATCTACATCTCCCCATTTCTCTTGTCCAAGTGGTAACTTCTTCTGTGATGAAATGTTTGCTGCCTCTTTTTGATGCCTTTGAGTGATGGTGTGATCAAATCATGAGCAAGACACATGAACACACCACCTGTACACGCATGCAGTGTGTCATTAGACTTTTAGACAGTAGACCATCGAAAAAACCAAACCAAAATTACTGCATATTTACACCATATATATTAATGCTCTGAACTTCCATATCAGTGCGTTTTTTGCACCATGTTTTTTCTGTTTACATTTGATCAATGTTGCACTTCATGGAATGGAAATGATCATTTACTGTATGGAAAGCTGTACTTAACTAAATTTGTTTTATATACACTCTCTGTATACAAAATTAAAATAAAAGTTGTTGCCGATCACTGTTTGAAAAGCTAGTGATTTTTTTTTTCACTTTCTATAAAAGTTTATATTTTTCAATTTCCTGAATTTAATAAATAAAAGCTATTATTTTAAGTTCCTTCACTTCTAAAGCCCTTTTCTTTTCTTTTTTTAATCTTTATTGTGTGCAGCAGTAGTGGCCTTTATTCACTGTAGTGAGACAGGAAATGGATGGAGAAAGAGAATGGGGAAGGACATGAGGCGTCTCAAGGCTGTATCAAGGACTAGTGGCCTCTGTATATGGGATGCTTGCTCTACAGCTGCCCTTTGCACTGCTGCACATCACTGTTCATTTGTTTCTAGTAGAACATGCACATCCTTTGGTATTTGGTTGAATTTCCTTTAGAAAACCATTTATCTGGATCAGATTTCTTTATATAAGCAAACAAGCTTCTGGTGTAACTCTGGTGAATATTCTGCGACTCCTAGAGGTGAATTGATAGAGGTCATTTAAATGTTTCTTGCTGTCTTATATCCGTAGCACACATTTTGGGACCACTGCCAAAGCTCACTGTTGTCCTTCTTCATTTACAGTGATGGGACTAACGGCGTTCAAAGTAACGGCGTTAGTAATCTAATTAATTACTTTGACTGTAACTATAACGCAGTTACCATTGCAGACACCCCGTTACTGCGCGTTACTCAGGTCGCACAATGAACCTTTTTTCATGATAGGACTCGTGCGCGCCTTGTCATGAGAGAGGGGAGGATGAGAATGGCTGATGTATAGTGAGATTCCGTCTGTCAGTTGGGTAGGTGGGTGTTTCCGCTGGCGGGTGTTAACGTACAGCACACAGAGAGATGGAGAGTGAGGAGGACTCCAGCAGCAAAACAGCGTTTTCCTGATGGAAATACCGGTGTTACGTCGAGCTGTGTTTCCCCATCAGATACGGTTTCCTCTGCATCTCCGCACAGCGCAGGCGGCACGAGTCACCGCGCAAGAGACAGGAAACGCGCATGCTCGCTAAAGGCGCGTAACAGTCGCCCTGTGCTCGCGCCACAGGAGAACTATGGAGAGTGTGAACAATCAAATGATAGCCTATATGGAGAAAGGGAGAAATCTGGATGGATGGATGGATGGATGGAGTTATGGATGGATGGATGGATGGATGGATGGATGGATGGATGGATACTCTGCCTTTTCAACCTACTGTATTTTTTATTTTAAACATTATTTGATGACCTTTGTGGCAGGGATGGAGATCCATATGTTATGTCACACACAGAGTATATATCTAGATAGATAGATAGATAGATAGATAGATAGATACACTATATTGCCAAAAGTATTTGCTCACCTGCCTTGACTCACATATGAGCTTAAGTGACATCCCGTTCCTAATCCATAGGGTTCAATATGACGTCGGTCCACCCTTTGCAGCTAGAACAGCTTCAACTCTTCTGGGAAGGCTGTCCACAAGGTTTAGGAGTGTGTTTATGGGAATTTTTGACCATTCTTCCAGAAGCGCATTTGTGAGGTCGCACACTGATGTTGGACGAGAAGGCCTGGCTCTCAGTCTCCGCTCTAATTCATCCCAAAGGTGTTCTATCGGGTTGAGGTCAGGACTCTGTGCAGGCCAGTCAAGTTCATCCACACCAGACTCTGTCATCCATGTCTTTATGGACCTTGCTTTGTGCACTGGTGCACAGTCATGTTGGAAGAGGAAGGGGGCAGCTCCAAACTGTTCCCACAAAGTTGGGAGCATGGAATTGTCCAAAATGTCTTGGTATGCTGAAGCATTCAGAGTTCCTTTCACTGGAACTAAGGGGCCAAGCCCAGCTCCTGAAAAACAACCCCACACCATAATCCCCCCTCCACCAAACTTTACACTTGGCACAATGCAGTCAGACAAGTACCGTTCTCCTGGCAACCGCCAAACCCAGACCCGTCCATCAGATTGCCAGATGGAGAAGCGCGATTCGTCACTCCAGAGAACGCGTCTCCACTGCTCTAGAGTCCAGTGGCGGCGTGCTTTACACCACCGCATCCGACGCTTTGCATTGCACTTGGTTATGTATGGCTTGGATGCAGCTGCTCGACCATGGAAACCCATTCCATGAAGCTCTCTGCGCACTGTTCTTGAGCTAATCTGAAGGCCACATGAAGTTTGGAGGTCTGTAGTGATTGACTCTGCAGAAAGTTGGCGACCTCTTCGCACTATGCGCTTCAGCATCCGCTGACCCCGCTCCGTCAGTTTACGTGGCCTACCACTTCGTGGCTGAGTTGCTGTCGTTCCCAAACACTTCCATTTTCTTATAATACAGCTGACAGTTGACTGTGGAATATTTAGGAGCGAGGAAATTTCACGACTGGATTTGTTGCACAGGTGGCATCCTATCACAGTTCCACGCTGGAATTCACTGAGCTCCTGAGAGCGACCCATTCTTTCACAAATGTTTGTAAAAACAGTCTGCATGCCTAGGTGCTTGAATTTATACACCTGTGGCCATGGAAGTGATTGGAACACCTGATTCCAATAATTTGGATGGGTGAGCAAATACTTTTGGCAATATAGTGTAGATAGATAGATAGATAGATAGATAGATAGATAGATAGATAGATAGATAGATAGATAGATAGATAGATAGATAGATAGATAGATAGATAGATAGATAGATAGATAGATAGATAGATAGATAGATAGATAGATAGATAGATAGATGTTGCAGTATCTATAACAACCCAAACACACAGGATTTCAGAATTAGACATCCCCAGTTATTAATTTCACCAGATCTGAATGCCCTGTTAAAAAACTTCACATGGCGTTCCCCCCTGATGTCATTTACGTTGAGTTGCAATAAATGCAAAACTCTCTGCAGGTTCTTGTCTTTGTCGTTCGCTCTATTCAGCTGGCTTTGGAAACACACGGCGAGAAGGTGGGGGCTGGGTGGTGAGGGGTACGGGGGCGAGAAACGCAAAAGTAACGCAATAGTTACTTTTACTAGTAACTAGTTACTTTTATTGTGGAGTAACTCAGTTAGTAACTCAGTTACTTTTTGGGAGAAGTAACTAGTAACTATAACTAATTACTTTTTCAAAGTAACGTGCCCAACACTGTTCATTAATGACAGTTCTATGATCATGTGTGTTTAGGTCTATCAATCTGTTGGTACATCAAATGCCCAGGTGTTAAACCTCTTGCTACTGATACTGGTGAAGTTACAGACTTTGGAAGTGAATCTTTTTTTCTTGTGTTTTGACGTGTTTTCACATTAGAAATGTTCCTTTAATTGCTTGTTTGGTCCAGTCAAAAAACGAAACTTTTTGCTCCATAGGTTTGGTTTGCATTCAAACTAAACAATTTTTCAAGCGGACCGCAACTTACAATAGTCACTTGAGTGACGATGGTTGCTTTGGATAGAAAGGACAGCACCTCTGTTTTGCATATTCAAGCTTTTATTACAGCTGGAAAACCATTGCTATTTTGTGCTCTTGGTGTTTATAACTGGTTTGATTACTCATTTCATTCACCTGCCTATCTCTGCCCGGTTCTCATTACCGTTCATCTGATCCACCTACTTCAGAATCAGAAATACTTTAATAATCCCAGAGGGAAATTACTTACTACTTACTACTTCAGCCTCTATTTAACCAGCCTTCAATCAGTCATCAGTGCCAGATTATTCAAGCTTTGGTGAGAGTGTGTTTCTGATGACCCGATCCTGATCTGCCTCTGGACCTCTGAGCCTGCCTGTTTCCATTCTGATCTGTTCACCTGACCTGTCCTCGGACTCCTGCTGGATTCTGCCTGTGTACCGAACCTGGAAGTGTTTCCTGACATCTTCTGGATTTCCCATCGGTACCCTTACGGAACTCTGATCTCCTGGCTCTGACCACCGAGCACGTTTTCGACACCTGCTTTGGCTAAGATCTCTGGATTATCCTGCTTTCCTTCGTCTGCTCGGTTCCAATCTCCTGCTTGTTCTACGGCCTCTGGGAAATCAGCTTGTGTGACTCTCGGCAATGCCTGCCACGACTTGTTTGCTGCCGAGTGGCTTGAACCAACCTCATCCTCAGGGCATGAACAGAACTACAAGACCAGGTTACAGACTCATACGTTAATTACCATCCTCCACCAGATAGACATAGACCTATGTTCTCCTCCTGCAGAGGTTCTTGCCTTAGACTCAGTTGCTGTTCTCTGCAGATCTGTCATAAATGAAAGCTTGGTTAAACTAACTGTCTCAAATACTGGGTCCTTTTGTTCTGAGCCTGACATGTGACTATCTAAAGCAGCTTATTCCATATAGATTTCAAGACTTTTTATCTTTAAATTTAGAGCATTTTCAGCTGCATTCCAGCTATAGTGTAGCAACTGACAGTAGAACAGGTACCGATAATACCTTAACTAGTACAGTGGTTTGCTAGGTCCACAGAGAGGCACTCTTTCAATATGCAGGTCTAATCCAGGTTGGTTTTTATTCGTAGGGGGTTGAGACCACCTAAAAAAGAGGGTGTCAGTCTGTTTATTTGGTCTGGACCAGCGTTCTCTGAACTTTATTGCACAAAAGGTCCAGACCAAAGGGAGAAACAAAGAACGGTCCATTTAGAACAGACCTCATATAACGGTTTGGATACAACTTAAATATTCTACCTTATTGGTGAAACAAACCCACAGCTTGATCGTGCTGTCACTATGCTTGACAAGTTTGTACAGTGCTTTCATATATGACAGCCTCACCATGACTAATCTACCTACTTTTCTCGTTTTTCTTGTCTAACGAGTCTAACCAGTCAATCACTCCATAAGCATTTAGTTTGAACATGTGGGAAATTCACATTTGAAACAGTCCAAATCACAACCCTAATTGCCATTGTATCATTTAATCAGCACACATGTGCCCCCAAGAAAAAAATGACTTAAACCAAAAGCATCAGCACTGAGAGAAATGGCAATGAGTGACACAGAAAGTGGAGGATGACAATCAGTATAACAGGAACAGAAAATTGGAAAACACCTTAAATTGTGTGTTTCATCTCTATCTGTGTGCAAAGCCTTTGTTAGTTGTTCTTTTTAACATTATTTCCGTCTCAAAAGATGTCTGATTTTGTCTAACTTGATTTTTTCACCTCCACAAACCCTGCTATTTCTGATTTGTTGGCTGTGATTTCCCTTTGAGGCTTCCTGATCACAGCGCACCAGAAACAGATTTTTCCATCCTCCCTGCTGCCTTGAAGCTTCAACATATGTCCTGCAACAAAGGTGACATGATAGCTAATTGACTTTTTCCATTGAAGCGGTTCTCCCTCGCCACTTTTCCTCTTTCATGTGATATTTTCAAGCTCACCTTTTAGGAGAATGCCAAGACGTGACTAAAAAGAATGTCAGAGCCGGGATATTGTGGGCTTAAGCAGCTGGTGATAATAACACTGCACTGAGTCACTAATGGATCTTCAACAAAAAAAAAAGGCTTTTGTATTCCAAGAAACAGCTTGACCCCCTCTTTCATTTCATCTTTTGTCAGCCAGAGTGCCTCCCGCCTTTTCTCCCCACATTTCCTCAGTGATTCTACAGAATTCAGAAGATTTTTTATCAAGATTTGAGAGAAAAGTATTAATTAATTAGAAAATATTTGTCTGACAAAAAAATCATTTGTGTTCTCTGATCATTGTGAGGATATAATCAGTGATGGGCAGTAGCGCCGCTACATGTAGCGAAGCTATTAGTTTAACTACATGTTCCAGTAGGTTGACAGTAGCGTCGCTGCTTTATTTATCAAGTAACTTTCCTGTAGTGACGTTATTGCTTTGATCAAGTAGCGGCGTAGCGTCCAGAAACGCTACAAAATCCAGGGCAAAACTAAGAAATGAAACCAGGTTTTCTATTTTGAAACAACAATCAGCCACAAAACTACTGTAAATAGCAGTTTCAGCTGACGCTCTTATAAGTGGCGTAGTAGCACAGGCACACTCAGTAGGGTTAAACAAGCGCACCCTTTCCGAGGCTGTTGTTCTATTGGCTGGAAAGGTTGCTAGGCGACGATCCAACTGCAATCCGAGAGAGAGCCAAAAAAAAATCTGCAAGCAGAGCCTACGGGTTTGCGAGCGTATCTGAGACTCGAGCAGAGCGCGGTTTGTGCACGAAGAGAAGGAGGCAAGCGAGAGGAGAAAATATCTGTGCAGGAAGCATTAAATCTGAGAGAAGAAACAAAGATTTGAGAGAGAAGAGAAAATATTTGAGAGAGAGCGCCTGTTTTGAGTGTGAGCATTATAAGTTTTGAGTGCAAGAAGATGAAATTCTTTTTTCAAATTGAAATGATGTGCTCTTGCATCATGGCAGGATATTTCTCCCATATGTGCCACTAAGATACTCTAATTAGAGAGCAGTAGTGAAACTTCGATATTGTATTTTCATGGCCTAGTTTACCTGACAGGATGTTTACATAAATCTGTTTTTAGGCTTTGCACAGATAAGATTTTTTATTAATGGAGGAACAGCTCTACCGTATATAAAATAAATACATAAATAAATAAATGCTCAATAAATAAATAAATAAGCATTCAATTAATTAATTGCCCCCAAAAGTACAATGAAGAAATCTGTAGGTAGAAATGAAATTATATGGTGAGACATAAATATATGTATCACTTAATTAGCTGCTTTATTTTTTCACCTTCTTTTGTAAACAGTTTCATTTGTTACTTGAATCGACTGTTTAATTGAGGTCTGAAGAAGTTTTCTCTAAGGGAGACCCTAAAGATATAAGATGTCTTTTGTAGGGTTTTGTTTTCCCTAGAGATGTCCATTGAATGCAAACTCATAGCCATGTCTCCATGTGTAGAACACTACACAGTACCTTTAGTTTGGTTCTAATAACAGCAGATTGTTTACTAGTTTGTCCACTAATAATTACTTCAGTTTTTATTTTAATATGCTGATCATAAAGCAATGTTTACACTGTGTTATGTCATTGGCTGATCTTTAATAAATACTTTAACCAGACTCATTTTGAATTGATATTAGCTTGGTACAACGTTAAGTAGCTTCTGATTTAGTTAAGCTACTGTTAACACATTAGTGTAACTTAGCTTGCTATAATTCTTTAGGTGGTAGCTTTGGTGTAGTGATAGTACTGATAGCTTAGCTCACTACACTGGACAAGTAGTTTGCCCAACACTGGATATAATACTTGTTTATTGGTTAGAATAAATGTTAAATTTGTGTTATTTAATTTTAAAGCATGCTGCTTTAGATCTATGAACTCTTCATTTTATCTTTCGGGGGAAAATTCTATAGGATTTCCTATTTAAATTTATTTCAGTACAAACAAGAAGTGATCAAAATATTTTTTTTTTAAATGAAACGTGAAACAGAATGAAATTACACTTAATGTGAAATGTAAAATCTTTGGTGGCTATCTTTGCTAAAACCTACTTTGGGGATGCATCTATCATATATTTGTGGCCTATTTTTACTATTTTTTTTTTTTTTGTAAATGTTTGACTTGCCATTCCAAAAAAAAAAAAAAAATTAAATCAATCCACTGGACTTTTTTTCCAAGTTTGAAGACTTTTCTCTTCAATCCAGGAAGCTTTTTCAATTCAAAATGTCAGAAATAGCGTTGAGTTCCAGGTTTTATCCAGCAGCCAGGGGTTGACTTTAAGGATTTTTACCACTTGCCCTTCAGGCAAGTGACTTTCACATTTCATTTGCCCAGAAACAATTTTTACTTGCCCAGTATAATGTTTGATAAATATAGTTCCTAATATTCATTTTTGTATATATATATCAATGAAACATGTTTGTTTTTTAAATGTTTTTTGTAATTCAGTATTTTTTAAGTTTCCAGGTTCCTGGTTTGTATCTGCATGCGTCAGATAATGAACTCAAGCCTACATTACCGTGTTAACATGCTTTTCAATCCTTCCTGCACATTCTTTTCAAACTAAACTTTGCTTTAAACTGTTGTGTGCTTGGAAAAATATAAATTGTAATGTTAAAAATCTAAAAAAAACTTGACACGTTAAAAACTTAAGATAAATCACAGGACAGAAGTCAATGTCACAAATGAATAACTTTTATTTTAGAGTCACGGTATGTTTATACAAGATAATACTATTAATATAATGTGACTTTTCTAGAGAATCATTATACATAGTAATTTTATTCAGGGTTTCCACAGTCTGACATCATTTCAGAATTCCCTGACTTTTAACTGACTCAGGATTAGTTTTCCCTGACAAAATAAATGCAGCAACAACACAATAATAATAACATAACAGGTCACCAATCTAACATGTTTAGCTCTATAACATTTAAATGCATCTCTCCAATGTCTGAGAGAAAAAAATTTAATGAACATTATTTAATGTATGACCTGCATCACTGTACAGAAGACTGCCCTATGATAGCGCTTTCTAGCTTGTTTGTCGTTTTGGTAACTACATCAAAATTACCGCTAGGTGGACAAAAATCACTAGCCTGGGTGCCATTCCGAACTTAGTCCCGCCCACAACGTTTGAGGTCAGGAAGTTCGGTCTGGCATTGCTCAATAGTAGCGCGAGTATGCTCGCACAATATCTGGCGGGCCAATCAAATTGTCAGGGTGGGCTTTATACGATGATGGACAGATGATCAACAGTAACATAATCAACCACATGACCAAAGCGCGCTTGGGTGACAACAAGAATGGCTGCCGCTGGAGAGTTGAGGTGTGTAGATTCGCGATCAAGGCTCATCTTCTTATTCTAGGCGTGCAACTGCACGCTTTGATTTTTGTTGACAACAACTATGCCTCACTTAACATACATCAGGCACTCCGTTGCTCTTATTGCATTTTTTTTCCTGGTTCCTTCGAAACACGCCCCATAATCACAGCTCTATGGAGCAGTATCAGACCCATATTCTGACTAGAATTGAGTAGGACTACGTCAGGCTAAAAAATCACGCCATCTGGTGGAAAATCACGCGGCTTTTTCAAATCACGAACCTTTTTCAAATCACGCGAGAATGTGTACATAACAACAAAAATGGCGCTGGCAACGCTTGTGGGTCTTTTTCAGCGAAAGTCGGTGATTTTAAAGTAATTTTGAGTGATAAATAAATTTGTTTTTGCCCGGCGGGCAAATTCAATGAAATTTGTACTCTCCCAACAATAAAAACCACTTGCCCCGGGCGATCAGGCAATGGTTAACATGCAGCCCTGGCAGCCCAACAAAGCCTTAATTTTGTTTAAAAAAACATGCCAATTGAAACGGACGAACGGGCCCACCCCTTTGGAATGGGGGTCGTTTGGCTTCTTTTGTTGAAACTGGTGTAGAAGGAGTTCTTATATATATCCTTAAACGTGGCCCTATACTTACTTAGCAACAAAACAGTACATACTAAAGGTCAAGTATGAGTCTTAGCAATAATAAAGTCCCTAATGCCTTATTCGTACGCAATTAGATGATGTATGAGGAGGTTTGGCAAAACCGAGAACATCTGTATAAACATTCTTTGAGGGTCGGAGTGACTTTGACACAGACCAGCCCACGTGAATTCCAGTAAGCTTTCGGCATGATATTCCTGTGCACGTGCAGTTACGTAATGCGATGTGGAAACTATAAATGCCGCCTAGAATCGACTGAAGGTTGGGGGATAACAGAATTGTGACAATGCATGCTGAATGTATGAAGTGTTTTAAGACAGCTGTATGAATTCGGTTTGTAATTAAATGTGTCCCCCCTCCCAGATGATAAAATAGTGTGAATCGTGGCCTTCTTTCTGTCATAAGGGAATTCTACCAATGAGCTTCCATACTGGCACTTACAAAATGTAAGCGCCAGTATCAGCATTAATGCCTCTAAGGTTATGTTGTAAGAAAAAATGTGTTTCTTCCTCTCTCAAATTTCAAAAATTTTCATGAATTTCTTATAGAAGCACTTTCGTTATTTTTCTTAATACATGCGGGCAAGTTGGCGTTTCTTGTTATTATCTTGACATTAATTTTTACCATCAAAATATCCATATTTTTTTAATGTTACAAAGGTAATAAGATCTTGTCCTGGATTCCAATAACACTATTTGCTTGAAATTTGGATTTCCAAAGGATTTCTCTGATTGCCCTATAAAGGGTTATAGAACTTTATTTCTGTCTTATTCATCTTTTGAAACTGAGTCCTTTTTCCATCATGACAATCTCTATATTATTTCCATTGACATAAAATTGTGTAAAATCTGAAATCATCCATTGTAACATCTCCAGTGTTGATGAAGTGTTCATTGTAAAAAAAAAAGTTGCTAAAAGCCTGGAAAATACACACATTCAACATTTAACTGATTCCCATAGATAACCTGTGCTTAAAATGGGAACGGAACAATTGCACTGATTGATAAAATTGGGCGCCGACAGCCAAGTGCTTGGAAGAATCCAACACTGCTGACTAAATGTATTCTGTCCTGCTATCATTCATCACTCTAGCTCCCTCATCACTGTCTCAAGGGCTCTGTTTATCCTTTCTTTTATACTGAATATGGAAGATAGGACGAAATGCGAGGAAAAATGCACATTGATAATGTTGATCCGTGTTGATCTGTGTGCTTGCATCATTGTGATGATTTGTGCAGATTTTCCTGCAGTGGAACAAACTCAAGCCTATGAAAGCCCATATTTCCTGTTTAATACTTTTGAAAGTGCCCAGTTACTCAAGCAGTATTATTGGGGAAATTAGGATACTCCACTACTGTAGCAGTGTGCTTTTGGAGATAATTACACAGATGGAAGAACAAACAATTTTGGCAGATGACCCGTTGTTTCAGTCTCCTGTGGTTCCTCTACTTCCCTTGATTAAAGCCTTGGTTCTAATTGCCATCACATCTATTTCTGCAAACAGTCAGTGTTTACTGGCTCAATCTGGAACGAATCAAATACACAGAAATAAATTGTTTTGATCCTAGTATTATGAGTGTTTTATTTTTAATTAAAAAGAAACGTTTTTAAAAACAGTGTCATTAGCATCTTTTTGGTTTGCCATGTATCTAGAAGAAATGCATTGAAAAAAACACATTTAAACATTAACAATGTTATTAATAACATTAATAACTGAACAAAAAATAATTTTAAAGCTAGCTTGTGCCTGAGCTCTCTGCTCCATCCTTCTGTAGAACATTCCTTTACTGCAATGACTAGGCTGTTAAGGCAGATTTATTTTACCAATGCAAAATTGCTCAAGTTAAACCACATTGGTGAGGAGTACCTGTAAATATTAGTCCTTCAGTTCTTTGAACTGGATGTTTGCATCTTAGCTCTGCCTGCATGCTTATAGTTCTTAAAAAGAGAGATCATATCTCTCCTATTCTAGCTTCTCTTCATTGGCTTCCTGTTAAATCTAGAATAGAATTTAAAATCCTCCTTCTCACATATAAAGCCTTAAATGGCCAAGCTCCATCTGATATCAGAGATCTGATTGTTCCTTATGTTCCTAACAGAGCACTTCGCTCTCAATCTGCAGGTTTACTAGTGGTTCCTAGAATTTCTAAAAGTAGAATGGGAGGCAGATCTTTTAGTTATCAGGTTCCTCTCCTGTGGAACCAACTACCAGTTTTAGTCCGTGAGGCAGACACCCTGTCTACTTTTAAGGCTAGGCTTAAAACTTTCCTTTTTGATAAAGCTTCTAGTTAGAGTGGCTCAGGTTATCCTGAGCTATCTCTATAGTTCTGCTGCTATAGGCTTAGACTGCTGGAGGACATAGGGACCCCTTTTTCATCATTCTGCTTCATTCTATCTCTATTCTCCCACTCTGCAGAATCTGTTAGTTCAATCTCTGCGTTCTCTGCTTTTTCTCATTTTAATTTAATTTAATTCAGCAATGTTGGTGTCATGCATTGTTGAGAAAGTTAGATGTTAGATAGATGAACTATATATATATACTATAAATAACTATATATACTATATATAAAATCGAGATGCACAAATGCGATACCTGGATTGGGTATCGGCTGATTTGATATTTCAATTGAATTCAGTTTATTTCTATAGCTCCAATTCACATCATGTCATCTCAGGTCACTTTCCAGTTCACCAGATCATCCAGTCAGATTGATTCAAAGTTTTCTATCTAAGGAAAACCAGCTGATTGCATCGACTCATTGACTCTTCAGCAATCCCTCACACTAAGCATGCTTGTAGCGACAGTGGAGAGGAAAAACTCCCATTTTACAGGAAGAAACCTCCAGCAGAACCAGGCTCAGTGTGAGCGGCCATCTGCTGAGGCCCACTGGGGTTCAAGGAGACAGAAGCAGACATAGAAAAAGAAGCATAGATGCAAAAGGAAACTGTGAACCAGCTCCACAGGCGGCCCCGTCCAGGAAACACACAGCCAGGCAGACCATAGTTAAATTTTTGGAGATATACAGGTGCTGGTCATAAAATTAGAATATCATGAAAAAGTAGATTGATTTCAGTAATTCCATTTAAAAAGTGAAACTTGTATATTATATTCATACATTACATACAAACTCATATATTTCAGATGTTTATTTTGTTTAATTTTGATGATTACAAATGACAACAAATGAAAATCTCAAATTCATCATATCAGAAAATTAGAATATTACTGAAGACCAATAAAAACAAAGGATTTATAGAAATGTTGGCCAACTGAAAAGTATGAACATGAAAAGTATGAGCATGTACAGCACTCAGTATTTAGTTGGGCCTCCTTTGGCCTGTATTACTGCAGCAATGCGGCGTGGCATGGAGTCGATCAGTCTGTGGCACTGCTCAGGTGTTATGATAGCCCAGGTTGCTCTAATAGTGGCTTTTAGCTCTTCTGAATTGTTGGGTCTGGTGTATTGCATCTTCTTCTTCACAATACCCCATAGATTTTCTATGGGGTTAAGGTCAGGAGAGTTTGCTGGCCAATTAAGAACAGGGATACCATGGTCCTTCAACCAGGTACTGGTAGCTTTGGCACTGTGTGCAGGTGCCAAGTCCTGTTGGAAAATGAAATCTGCATCTCCAAAAAGTTGGTCAGCTGCAGGAAGCATGAAGTGCTCTAAAACTTCCTGGTATGTGGCTGCGTTGACCCTGGACCTCAGAAAACACAATGGACCAACACCAGCAGATGACATGGCACCCCAAACCATCACTGACTGTGGAAACTTTACACTGGACTTCAAGCAACGTGGATGAAGTGCCTCTCTTCTTTTCCTCCAGACTCTGGGACCTTGATTTCCAAAGGAAATGCAAAATTTACTTTCATCAGAGAACATGACTTTGGACCACTCACCAGCAGTCCAGTCCTGTTTCTCTTTAGCCCAGGCAAGACGCTTCTGACGCTGTCTGTGGTTCAAGAGTGGCTTGACACAAGGAATGCGACAGCAGAAACCCATGTCTTTCATACGTCTGTGTGTGGTGGTTCTTGAAGCACTCACTCCAGCTGCAGTCCACTCTTTGTGAATCTCCCCCACATTTTTGAATGGGTTTTGTTTCACAATCCTCTCCAGGGTGCGGTTATCTCTCTTGCTTGTACACTTTTTTCGACCACATCTTTTCCTTCCCTTCGCCTCTCTATTAATGTGCTTGGACACTGAGCTCTGTGAACAGCCAGCCTCTTTAGCGATGACCTTTTGTGTCTTGCCCTCCTTGTGCAAGGTGTCGATGGTCGTCTTTTGGACAACTGTCAAGTCAGCAGTCTTCCCCATGATTGTGTAGCCTATAGAACTAGACTGAAAGACCATTTAAAGGCTTTTGCAGGTGGTTTGAGTTAATTAGCTGATTAGAGTGTGGCACCAGGGGCCATCAATTTTGAACCTTTTCACAATATTCTAATTTTCTGATATGATGAATTTGAGATTTTCATTTGTTGTCATTTGTAATCATCAAAATTAAACAAAATAAACATCTGAAATATATGAGTTTGTATGTAATGTATGAATATAATATACAAGTTTCACTTTTTAAATGGAATTACTGAAATCAATCTACTTTTTCATGATATTCTAATTTTATGACCAGCACCTGTACTTGTGTTCAACACACTGTGAGCAGAAGGTCCTGGTGGTGAAAGCTGATGACACCATGAACCTTTAAACCTCCAGCAGCCTGAAAGGAAGGCTCTTCTTTTGTCTGAAGTGTTGAATCTACTTAATGACTCTATAATGTTCGAAAACACTGAGTTTAGTGATAACAGCTTTGGTTTCATCAGACCCATTAGCTGAGCGAGGATGATGGAATCTAAGTGTGTGTTTGCTAGGAAGAGTAGCTTTATGATCATCTAAGCCTTCTTTGCTCTATGGTCTGTGAAATAGGCCCACTGGAGAAGGACCTCATTATCACCACACCTCATCCGTGTAAACAATCCCACATAGTGTACATACAGGGACATCCACCCCGCATACAGCACGCACATTTAGAGCCACTCTGCTGCTGCAGAATCCTCACAGGAAGGGAATCTCTGCGCCGCCGCTGTCTCTCCTCTGATCCCATGCTGATTTTCATGCTGTCCTTGCCGTGATAAAATGGCAGGAGACACAGGAAGCGAGGGTTCCTAATGTGCCCACGCCACAGCGGGGGTGCAGCGTCCTCCTCCCCGCCAGCATACCTGCTCCCCCCTCCTCAGGCCTGGCTACATACATCCCCGTTAATTGGATAAAGTATGACAGTAATGCTCTATCAGGTCTCCAAAGCAAAAACATGCGCTAATAAATAGTGTGTGAGAGAATTACAGCTTTCGCCATCATAACAAGATTAAAAGAGATCATGAGTGGCAGAATGAAGTGAGTTTGAGGGCTCGTCGATGAGAGGAGGAGCAGGTTGCTGACCTCGGAGATGCGGACCGGCACCATGCCTGGAAACTCCGACACAGTAATTAGCCTGCAGACTGAGCTGCACATCAGCAGCCAGACTAATAATAGTGTCATTGCTATTAATAATGAGAGTGATAACAGCGTTCGTAATTATGACAGTCGCAATCATAATGATGTAAATCATGTTACGACTAAGCACTTTAATCGCATAAGAGTGTGTCTGTGTGTATTTGTTGCAAGAATAACATGAAGGTGATGGATTAATTGAGGATGTGTTTATGATTTAATGTCATTAAGGCTCTGTGTGTGTTCGTTTCATTATGGTTTATGTAACAACAGCTTTGTTGTGGGAACCATCAGTCTTGTCGTGGCATTGTTTGGCTTTCTGTCCAGAGCTCACAATCCTCCCATTCAGATTAAATCCTCCCTTAAAAACAAACATAAGAGTCAGTTTGAAAATATAGTTTAGGATTTTTAAAGTGTGTCTGTTTGTTTATGTATTTGAAGGGTTATTTGTAGATAATACCTGTAAGAAAAAACTCTTTAGTAATCATCATTTTATATCATCCGGATTAGTTGTTCTTATGTTAGGTTAATAGGCTTCTCTAAATTCTCCTTAGGTGTGAGTGTGCGTAAATGGTTGTTTGTCCTGTTTGTCTCTGTGTTGCCCTGCGATGGACTGGAGACCTGTCCAGGGTTAACTAGCGTTAGCGTGGCTATCGAGCAAGTTTTATCGGAATTACAGAGTATTTCTTCACTGAAAGAAGAGCAAAACACTGCTCTGGAGGCTTTTCTATGAGGAAAAGATGCTTTTGCTCTTCTCCCGACTGGTTTCGGCAAGAGTAGCCTGGCTGTTAGTACGTCATATGCTTCGTTGATCTGATTGGTTTATTTGGCCTGTCTATCACCAACATAGGCCAATCAGCTAACCAGTATTTTCGCCCCTTCCCAAAATTACTTCAACGGAAGGTTTCCAGATGGATATGCGGAGCAAATCCATCTGGCGGAATCAGGTTATCGGGGAAAGCCAATTTTTTTTAACATTGGCCCCTTGATTTTTTGTTATTACATCATGTTCTACTCACCCATATGAGTTTTGTCTCATGTGGAGCCGTTCTGAAGATATTCCGTTAGGTTATATCCAAGTAACGTCTTCCTATGGGCAACGACTTGAAGGCACAAACTAAACTGTTCATCATTTATTCTTTATGGTACGCCAGCATTCAGAACATGGAGGCCAATCACTGCCCCCCAGAGTCTTTTAAAAACAAAGCGGAGAGTGTATAACATCATCCACGCACGCCGGCTACCATTCATTCATCCTGTCCGCTGAACTGCTGCTAGTTTTCCTCACATGCCTGGAAGATGTCTAGTGCTGCTACCACAGATGATCTCGCTCTCCAAACTGAATTGAACGATTCAGATTAGCTAGAATGAATAGAAGGGGGAGAGTGCAGCCGCCTGCGGCCCGGGCTGCCTGTCACTACTACAGTCCGGCGCACGGATGACGTCATACACGCGCCGCTTTGTTTTAAAAAAACGGCGTTCCCCTTTAAGCATGTCAGAAGATGGATGGATAGTTGTTCTTAGAGGCTGAAGGTAAGGGATAAAAGCAAACATCGAAATTGAATGCCTTAAAACCACTCCGATCTAAAGTGTCATCATAGGGGTTCATGTAAAATAGGTTTATAAACTCAGTGAACATCAATTATTTGCCTACAGAAAACAAACAGATTAAAATCAGAATCAGACAATAATAATCCCAGAGGGAATTTACTTTTGTTACACGCTCCAGATGTACATTCATATATATATATATATATATATATATATATATATATATATATATATATATATATATATATATATATATATATATATATATATATATATAAATATGTGCATATGTATAACTATAAATCCATATGCTCTACATAATGAAGTTTGGAGTTTATACCAATATTTTTTTTTAGTATAATATAAAGATGACTTGATTTGACATGAGTGCTTATACTCCAGGTTATCCTGAGCTATCTCTATAGTTCTGCTGCTACAGGCTTAGACTGCTGGAGGACATAGGGACCCCTTTTTCATCATTCTGCTTCATTCTATCTCTATTCTCCCACTCTGCAGAATCTGTTAGTTCAATCTCTAACGTTCTGCTCTCTCTGCTTTTTCTCATTTTTCTTCCTTTGGTACATTCTTCTTCTTGGACTATGTGAGCTGATGTAACGAGTGAATTTCTCCACTGTGAAATCAAAAAAAGTCAATCAATCAATCAATAATTTCTTTAATTACTATGACAATATGTGACCAGTGAATTTCTCCGCTGTGAGATAAATAAAGCTCGTCTAATCTAATCTAATAAATACATATTACTTTCTCTCTAATTAAGTACCAAATTGGAAACAGGACAACAGTTTAATGCGTCAAAAAATTGTTCACCCAAACTACATTGAGTAAAATTGGCATCATAAAAGAGGCAGAAATGTTTACCGTTGTGACTACAGCTGTCACGATTTGGTTTTAAGGTTTTTGTTAGGACCCAAAAGCAGAAGCTGAGAGGCAAGGGTGAGATCTTGGAAGGTTTAATGAAAAATCAGGCAGCAAAAACAGGAATCCAAAAATCCAACTTAAAAATGTAAATCAAAACAGAAATCCAAAAAACCCGAAAAAGTCACGAGGAGCCAGGGTAGTATGAAAAAAGACGAGGAACCAGCACGGAGGGACTGCAGAGGGAGTGTATTTATGGCTGACTGAACAAAGGTAGGACTAATGAGCTGATAAGGAGCAGGTGTGACTAGAGCTGATGAGGAAGCCAAGGGAAAAGAACACAAGGGGGCGACAGAGGACAGACAGAAAAACCTAAGTAACTTAAATGAATCCAGACACCAATAAAGCTAGAAAACAAGGAAAAACCTGGATGAACTTGAAACTGAAAACTTCAAGAAAAACAACAGAACCAAGATCATTACAGAAACGAGTTTATTTCATGACTGCACTATCACCCACTTACAGTAAAATTCAGAAGATCGATTACAAACTGATTTAAAATCTAATTTTAGAATGGCGCTAGGCTTACCGCACTGTGATGTCACTGCCAGAAGATGGCAGGAGGGAGGGGTTACTCTACTTGGGCAAAAATGGCCGCTCCCAGACTCAGTTATCACGACAAAAATTATTATTATTTATTTTTTACTGAATAACACTAAATTCATTAAATCACCGTGAACGTATTAGTTTTAGGTATAAATAATGATCCATTGATTATTCCTATCTGACCGGACTTTTCCTTTAAAACGTTTTCTTGGCAGTAATTCTAGATAATTATACTCCAGAAAACGAGCATATATTAAATCATTTTCCGGCCTAAAATAATAAAAAAACATGAGCATGTGAGTTTCTTTCCAAACCACTGGTTATTTTCACTATTTATCAAGTTGCTCGTTTTTTCACCAGCCCCACTACCCTGCTGTGTCCCACCTTCTGCTAAAGTTAGGGAACATGATGTTCTCTTCTTCACATTATTTTCTTCCCATGCGGATAATTCTTAGCAGAACCAGTCGACCTTTTCCCAGCGCCTCTCCTCATTGCTTCCCCTTGACCTTTTATTTGGTTGCAGTGTCTGGTTTGTCTTCTTGCCTCACCCTGAAGTAATAACTCAACCTACTGGTGGATGATTTATTTAGTTCCTTTGCAAAGGGCACAAGTATACGGACCCACACTTCCACACGCTTTTCTCTACTTTAACTTTCTCTTTCTATGTGTTTGCTTTTATCCCAAAAGACCAAACCCATAAACACACTGAAACTCAGAGCAGCGCAAACACAATGCTACCTTTGTGGCTGGCCTATAAGCAGGTCTCTTCTAAACAGATAAACAATGCAAAACGTTGGCCTTTTGGTTTCACAATATGATCCTTAAGTTGTTTATACAGCTAGAGCTTTTTTTAAGATGTTTTAGCACAATGCACAAAAGAATTATAATCTATATCTACAGTTATCTATTGGATAGTTCAACCCATCCATCCATCCGTTATCTGGCACGTTTGTCCCGAGGTAGGGGTGTGCATTGGCACTGCCCTCACGATTCGATTACGATTCACCAGGTAACGGTTCGATTCAATTCGATTCTACGATGCATTGCAATGCATCAAAATCCCATTGACTTCGTAAAATCCTAAATGTGCCCAGATATCCGCTTTCCAAGCTTTTGGTGCGTTTTTAATTAGGCCTACCCCGGAAGTAATTGAAACTTCACAACTTGTCTATTTGTGGCCAGAAAATAAACAGTGAAATAATCGATTATGGCACGTTGCCGCATCGATGCTGAATCGTGCATGCCCCGCATTGCAATGCATCACTGAATCGATTATTGTTGACACCCCTATCGCGAGGGGTGCTGGTGCCTATCTCCAGCAGTCAATGGGCGAGAGGCGGGGTACACCCTGGACAGGTCGATAGTTCAACCCAAAGTAGAAATTAACTATGAAAACCTTTGGGGAAATCTGAACAGCCTAATTCCTTCATTAGTCACCTAATTAGTAAAAAGCTTCTATGTTGTTTTGATGTAATCCAGCCTGTGGCACCACCAAAGGGTGGCAAGAGATGGCCACAGCGAGCTCCCATTTCAGAGGATGAAGAGAGCACATCCAGTTAATCACAGTCAGAGAAATAGGACTACACTGGAAAACGGGCTGATCTCCAACATCTAGAAACAAAGGTGTTGATGGCAGCAGCACAGCTGATATTTCTCTCCAGGATGGAGTCACAGCCAAACAGGAACAGACCAGATGAAGCTACTATGAGAAAAAGCAGAGAGAGCAGAACGTTAGAGATTGAACTAATAGATTCTGCAGAGTGGGAGAATAGAGATAGAATGAAGCAGAATGATGAAAAAGGGGTCCCTATGTCCTCCAGCAGTCTAAGCCTATAGCAGCATAACTATAGAGATAGTGAACCCCA
Source organism: Cyprinodon diabolis (assembly GCA_030533445.1). Lineage (NCBI taxonomy): Eukaryota > Metazoa > Chordata > Actinopteri > Cyprinodontiformes > Cyprinodontidae > Cyprinodon > Cyprinodon diabolis. The sequence goes on from CM060066.1 coordinate 3,345,789, forward strand.
GTGGGCCTCAGCAGATGGCCGCTCACACTGAGCCTGGTTCTGCTGGAGGTTTTTTCCTGTTGAAAGGGAGTTTTCCTTTCCACTGTCGTTACAAGCGTGCTTGGTGTGAGGGATTGCCTTCGAGTCAATGAGGCGATGCAATCAACTGGTTTTCATTGGATACAAAACTTTGAACCAATCTGACTGGATGATCTTGTTGAATTGTATATGTAAATTGCCTTGAGGTGATATGTGTTGTTAGCCTGATAATCCAGACTAAATGTGAGATTAAATGTTTAATTTAGTTTGGGCCCGATAAATGAGACATCGGAAGATTGTTGATGAGAACAACCTGTTGTCTACCAAACCGTGTCTGTGCATGAACTTCCTGCTTCATGTAGTAGAAATACACAAATCTAAGTATGGGAAGAGTTATTAAATTAAAGCCCTCCATAGTCGTGGGGAAAAATTACTGATCAACCAGCAGCAAAAGAGATGAAGCCTCAAAAGAAATACAGGCTGTGCAATTAAATCTTCCTCCTGGTCAATATGGTACATTTGTTCTAAACAGACTTTTTTGGGCGTCTCAGGCAGATTCAAGTTTGTTTTGAAGGGTCTTTGATAAAAAATAGCTGTTTCATCTTTAAAATTTAGTGCGGAAGCTCAACAGCAGTCCAGATCAGCTTTCCAAATTCAAAGTGAGGAATTCTTAGACTAAACTGTGCCCCTGAGGCAAACTCTAACTTTGGTATTGCTGCTGCTTGAGAGCTGCTGCCACCTACAGCTGAAACGTTCACCGTCTGAACCTGCTAATGAATTCAGCTCAACACGGAGCAGCTGGGTAAAAAAAGCCTCAGGCAATTGGAAACAGAGGTTCCTAAATCTGCTGCATTAAACCTCAATCATACGCTAGTTAGGCTGACTGACAGTGAGTTGAAACAGAGGCACAAGTCACTAGATTAGAAAGGGGCTGAAAAAGGGGAAACTCGAAGAGTCACTTATTTGGCAGGTCTTTTCTCATAAAACCCTAACAACTGTGAAATTCCCTTCACCGTCCATGTATCCTCCAGGAATAAGGTGAGAATCCTGGAGAGCTGTTTGAAAATGCTGCAAATATTCTTAAAGCGAATACCAACTAATTCTAACAAATAGAGAGCATAGCAAAGTGTTTACAGCCCTTAAAACTTTGATGCATTTCAATTATAGATAGACCGGCAGAAAAAAACAAACACATTTTGGATCAAAGAAATAAATGGTAGTTTATAAGTGTGTTTACTGCAAACACACCAAAAAAAATGTTACTGTGTGTTTCCTGGACGGGGACGACTTTTACAGTAGCCTTTTGTATCTATGCTTCTTTTTCTATGTCTGCTTCTGTCTCCTTGAACCCCAGTGGGCCTCAGCAGATGGCCGCTCACACTGAGCCTGGTTCTGCTGTTCTTCCTGTTAAAAGGGAGTTTTTCCTCTCCACTGTCGCTACAAGCATGCTTAGTGAGGGATTGCTGAAGAATCAATGAGTCGATGCAATCAGCTGGTTTTTCTTGGATAGAACACTTTGAATCAATCTGACTGGATGATCTGGTGAACTGGAAAGTGACCTGAGATGACATGATGTGAATTGGAGCTATAGAAATAAACTGAATTGAATTGTTTGGTCACGCCCATAAGAGTATGAAGATGATGAGGACGTTGATGATGATGAAGAATCCCAGTAGCAGTCGGCTGTAAACTGTAAATGAACGGAGAGCCTCTCCGTCTCAAGGCAACTCAACCTATACCCTCCTACACTGTTCAATTACTTCCATTTCTTCCGTTTAATCCCTTCTTATCATTTTCCCCTTACTTTCCATTATGTTTCACTCCAGTCTCTCTTTGAAGCTGATACCATCAGAAGCGGGTCAAGACAGAGCAATCTGAGCTGTTTGTGAATGTATGTGTGCCGGGGTGATGATGTGGAGATGATGTGTGATGGAGGAGATGAAGAGAGAAATTTACATTATGTTTGATGTGACTGAGCCGGGCGCTATGTTTATTAAGGTGCTCTCAGGGCTTTGAGTGTGATCAGATGATCTCATGATAATACAGCCCTAATAGTTAATGGCAATTTAACCTCCTCCAAACAATTTGTGCCCATTAGAAGAGCTGCTTCAGAAAAAGGAAAGATGGGAGATAAGGACCTTTTTTTTTTTAACCCAAAACTAATTGAAATGTCTTTTTATTATATTCTCTGAAGCAATGCTGTGGTTTGAGCAGCACACTGATTTTAACTCTTAAAAATATGCATAATCTAGTTTGCAGGGGCAGAAAGAAATGTTGTAAACTCACGAAATGGTTTGTCTGAACCTGAGAAAGCAGATTAAGCTGTGAATACACTCTACGAATTTTTTGCCCTTTTCGAGCCGATTCTCGAGTCTGCGAAAATGTTTAGATCGGGCCGACTTTCAGCCTCATCGTGCGTTGTGTAGTATACGGGGGGTAACGAGGGGCGATCAGCCTCTAACGACCGCCTCCCCATCAGGAATCGTAAGGTCAGGAGAAAATCAAACATGTTTGAAATTCAGTCGGCCGTCTTAAGGTGGTCGTGGGCAAATCGCTCAGTGGGCAACCAAGGATTCTTCTTCTTTCTCTCAGATGAAACCACAGAAGCATGGCTGGGATGCAATGAGTGAAATGGAGTTTTTTGTAAAATTAAAAGACTGTAGTAGCCACGTTTGCTCAGCCATGTTTGTCCAAATAAGTTGTTGCGTTTTCTTTTTAGGGCTTTCAGCACAAAATTGCACAATTCCACAATGCTGCCCAGGTGCTGCACAATGGCAGCCCACTGCTCCCCAAGATGATGGGTCAAAGCACATAGAGTGAATGTCCCCATTGTGGGACAAAAAAGGGATTTACATTTTTTACTTTACACAAAAGCAGACCCACCGAGCAAAATTTGGTAAAAAAGACACTGAAAATACGACACGATGCATGTCCAAAATAGGGCTAAAACAATTAATAGTGACTAATTTATTGTTGAAATAATCTTCAACTAATTTAGTAATCAATTAAGCGTTAAATGAAGTGTAGAGACTCTAAAACTGTCATGGTTAAGTGGAGGTTTTTGAGGACCCAAATGCAGAGGTGAGTTTTGGAGATTTTATAAAGACCCAGAGGCAAACGGGCAAAAATGCAAATGTAAAAAATGGTGAAAACCAAAAACAAAATCAAAAACTCAAGGAAAACACACATGGGGAGCAAGGAGACGAAGGAGCAACAAAACAAACCCGACTAGGAACCAGCAAAGAGTGACTGAACAAGAGGTGTAGAAATAGGGGACTGAAAAAAGACCGGGCTAATCAGCAGATTGGGAGCAGGTGTGCACGGAGGAGCCTAGAAGGGAGCTAGGAAAAAAAAAGAGACTGACACAAGAGGGCAAACAATATATACCTAAGAACTCTAATACAATAAAAAATAACCAGAATAACACAACATGGAAATGAAACAAATAAACTAGAAAACATAGAAAGACATGAATCAAAGTATAACTGAAAAATCTAAAAAATTAAAACCGAACCAAAAAGTGCAGAGTCATGACAAAAACATGCCTTCAGCTGAAGGAACGACCTACCTTGAGCAGAAGTTATACCAAAATTGTAAAATAAAAATAATGTAAACATTTTGCATTTATGATAAAAAGGTATAGGACTAAAGTGGGAAGAAATCGGACCGACCAACCACGGCCCAATTTTCAACAACTATTTGTAGACCAAATCAAAACTATGATGGACTGAATAGATTTAGCCTAAAAACCACCGTCTTAATGACGTCTGGTTTTTCGGGGGACAATATGAACGACTGGAATGCAGCATGTATGGAGATCCAAACGTGACACAAAGTGATCAATTAAAAAGGCAATATTTCAATTTGAAAAAATATACACTATATTGCCAAAAGTATTTGCTCACCCATCCAAATTATTGGAATCAGGTGTTCCAATCACTTCCATGGCCACAGGTGTATAAATTCAAGCACCTAGGCATGCAGACTGTTTTTACAAACATTTGTGAAAGAATGGGTCGCTCTCAGGAGCTCAGTGAATTCCAGCGTGGAACTGTGATAGGATGCCACCTGTGCAACAAATCCAGTCGTGAAATTTCCTCGCTCCTAAATATTCCACAGTCAACTGTCAGCTGTATTATAAGAAAATGGAAGTGTTTGGGAACGACAGCAACTCAGCCACGAAGTGGTAGGCCACGTAAACTGACGGAGCGGGGTCAGCGGATGCTGAAGCGCATAGTGCGAAGAGGTCGCCAACTTTCTGCAGAGTCAATCACTACAGACCTCCAAACTTCATGTGGCCTTCAGATTAGCTCAAGAACAGTGCGCAGAGAGCTTCATGGAATGGGTTTCCATGGTCGAGCAGCTGCATCCAAGCCATACATAACCAAGTGCAATGCAAAGCGTCGGATGCGGTGGTGTAAAGCACGCCGCCACTGGACTCTAGAGCAGTGGAGACGCGTTCTCTGGAGTGACGAATCGCGCTTCTCCATCTGGCAATCTGATGGACGGGTCTGGGTTTGGCGGTTGCCAGGAGAACGGTACTTGTCTGACTGCATTGTGCCAAGTGTAAAGTTTGGTGGAGGGGGGATTATGGTGTGGGGTTGTTTTTCAGGAGCTGGGCTTGGCCCCTTAGTTCCAGTGAAAGGAACTCTGAATGCTTCAGCATACCAAGACATTTTGGACAATTCCATGCTCCCAACTTTGTGGGAACAGTTTGGAGCTTGCCCCTTCCTCTTCCAACATGACTGTGCACCAGTGCACAAAGCAAGGTCCATAAAGACATGGATGACAGAGTCTGGTGTGGATGAACTTGACTGGCCTGCACAGAGTCCTGACCTCAACCCGATAGAACACCTTTGGGATGAATTAGAGCGGAGACTGAGAGCCAGGCCTTCTCGTCCAACATCAGTGTGCGACCTCACAAATGCGCTTCTGGAAGAATGGTCAAAAATTCCCATAAACACACTCCTAAACCTTGTGGACAGCCTTCCCAGAAGAGTTGAAGCTGTTCTAGCTGCAAAGGGTGGACCGACGTCATATTGAACCCTATGGATTAGGAACGGGATGTCACTTAAGCTCATATGTGAGTCAAGGCAGGTGAGCAAATACTTTTGGCAATATAGTGTATATATTTATATATATATTTTTCTATTGCAATGTGACTTGAGATGCATATATCAAATTAATTTAAAAAATTTCATCTAAATCTTTATCTTCCTAGTCCTGTCCTACAGACCTTGTGACGTTTTACTACATGTCAGTCAGTCATAATGATTTAGTTTTGTAAGGTTACCTGCAACTGATTTTTGTTATGACCCGTAAAAATGGAAGACAAAAAGTTTTCTTAAGATGTACATTTTTATGCATAAGTTATTAAAATGTTTGAAAAAGTGAAGAGGGGAATTCAGTGCTGAATATCACATGGAGTATGTAAAATTTTTCGAGAAACTCTGGTTGTTGGTCTTGACTTGGTCTTGGGTTAGGTGGTCTTAAGTAAGACGCTGCAACAGGGGGAAATCACATCTTTAGCCCATACCTGTCCGCATGGCGTCCAAGATGACTCTTTTTTTGGGGGGTGAAAGACATAGGCCAGTCTCAAAATGTGCAAAGCTGCTAAACCATAAACTACAATGTTAAAGGAAAAGTCCGGTCAACAAGGAATGATCAATTGATCATTATCTATACCTAAAACTAATACTTTCACAGTGATTTAATGAATTTACTATTAATCAGTAAAAAAAATAAAGATAATAATTTTCGTCGCCACGCTGAGTCTGGGAACGGCCATTTTTGCCCAAATATAGTAGCCCCTCCCTCCTGCCATCTTCCAGCAGTGACGTCACGGTGCGGTAAGCCTAGCGCCATTCTCCCCGCTTTACAAGCTAAATCAATGGGAACTACTAGACACATCTGCAATCAACAACAATTATTGAAGATTTCCAGAGGACTTCACCATTGAAATTCACCAGAGCTATAGTGAAACTGACAATGCCCACGTGCATGGCAGCTGGATGCTGGAATACATCGGGTAAAAGAGAAAAAAAGAGTTATTCCACCTTTCTGATTCCTGATCCTCCACGGACGGGTTGGTCGTTGGATCGCCAACTTGAAGAGGGAGGATTTGCCATCGAACTTCTGGCCAGAGAAAAAACACGTAATATGTAGCCAACATTTGGAAGAAGAATGTTTTCAAGATGACTTGGATAATAGCGCGTTGTGACAAACACCAGATACAGCACTGGGACTTGATCAACAGCCGATACCGCACCGTGACGTCACTAACCAGTAGGTGGCAGTAGTGTTCTGTGACAAACATGGATGCCTCCAGTAAAGCACATTCACATGAAAATTACTCTGAATTAAAAACACTGATCATTTATTGAACAGGATGGAATCATTTCAGATTTAAAGAACTTTCAGAAGTTTGAATTCTGAATATGACCGAACTTTTCCTTCAATTTTAAGAGGCTTTATCTAACTTCATGCCACAATTTTATGGTATATTTTTAACACTTTACCACTACATCCTACTTTTTTATTGCCTTTCCACTTAAAACCCTTAAAATACTTTAATACTGCATCCACCTTAGTTGATGACTGTGGATGGGGAGTGCCTGTTTGTGTGTCTCGTCTTGTTTAGGTGTGCGTTTGTGTCTGTTGGGGGGGGGGTGTACATATGCACCAGTGTAGACAAGGCTAACATGAAAGCTCTCAGACACAAAGGGGCTAATATATGTATAGAAGGGCCTCTGTGTCCCAGTCTTATGGAAATACGGTCTAGCTCAGTGTCTCCATGCTTCCTGGTAATGCCAGCTGCTAAACCCCAAATGGACCATTATGTGTCTGTGGAGCTGGAGGTCAAGGGACCCCTGATGGAAATTAGGGACGGGGGTGGGGCCGAATTAATTCAACTTAGGTGTAGTAATATCCACCGAAATAGGATGTGTGCATTCTGGAACGCGAACGCATCAGAAATGGATACAGCCGCTTACTGCTAAATAGGCAGACATGTATATACGGTAAACATGCACCATGCAGAATGTGCATGCATGATTAAGTGCAGTGGATTCAAATTATAGATGCCGTACGAAACGCAGACAAACATAGACCCAGTTATCTGTGACTCCAAAGACCATATTAAAGCCAAGTTTGTCCCATAATCTGCAGCGGCTGCATGCTTTGGAGATCCCTGCAGTGATTAGAGCCTATTTGCTCCAGTCTGACCCTATTTTCCAGACTTAATCAATTTTTCCAGCTAGATGTGAGGGCTGCTGCTGAAGACTGTGCATGGAGGCTGGATTTAGAGAACGGTTGGAATAATCAACTCTTTATAAAGAGAGAGAGAGGTGTTATAATAGATGTGTACCGTTTGCAGCCTGTACTCAGTCCAGCTGCATTAGTGGGTTCTCACCAGTCTGTCCCTCTCTTTCGTCCTTTCTCTCTCCCCTCAGCAGTTCTCTGTAACCTTTCCCTAGCTCTGGCTGTCAGCTCTCACCTCCAGCCTTTCTCTCCGTCTTCACTACAGCTGTCTACAACTGCACCTCGTCCCATTTCTTCCCACCTTCTCTTCTCCTCCTTTTCTGCCTCAGCTTTCATTCCTGCCCTTTCCCTTTGCAGCGGTCTCTCTCTCTCTCAGATCTGCATATCTCTGGCCATAATTGACATTTTCTATTTGCCAGACTCTTTTTTTTTTTTTTTTCAGTAAGTAGGCTGCCATCCGGCGTCGCCAAGGCAACTGCGATAGGTCCATGAGCCTGGTGAGAGAGGGAGATGGGGGAGAAAACGGAAGGGGAAGGAGAGTGGGGTTTGCCTCTTAACTGGCTCCTCAGCTCCTCCCCACATCGCTCCCCTGACCTGACAGGACCCACGGCGGCCCACTTAGGGAATAGCTAATAAGCAAAAAATAATCATGAGGGTAGTGTTCAATAAGCGCATTTAAGCTAATTTAAGGAATTAATGGGCATTTTACGACCCCCCCCCCAGGCAAAAACGGTTAGTCATGAGCTCTATGTACACACATATAATCCCTCAATATGTCGTGTCCACATGGATTAAGATACAGAATATAATCAAACATAAGGACGTTTAATATAGCTTGGTGATGCATGTTTGCCTGTAGACGGTGCACCACTCTATCCTTCCTTGATCTGGTTTATTTCAGAAATTCATCTGAGTTTTGAAAATGATTTACGATTGTGCGCAAATTGATCTGATAAAGGTTTAAACAGCGAATACTGATTTTGGTCAGTTTTAGTTAGTTTAGTTACATAGTTTTTTGTTGAAAGCAACAGCTAAGGCAGTTAGCTGTGACTGTAAGTATATGCTGAGAAAGAAAAGGGAATCTGTCTGTAGACCTGATGGTTCAGGGAAAGAGGAAGGATCTTTTATTAAGCCTGAAAAGCATGTAACTCTGTCAGGTAAAGGAATTTTACACACTAATATGTTACCAGCTACAACAAATGCTGCAGGTAGAGTTCTGATGAAAATTAAAAAGAGAGATCTTAGCTTCTCTTCATTGGCTTCCTGTTAAATCCAGAATAGAATTTAAAATCCTCCTTCTCACATATACAGGTGCTGGTCATAAAATTAGAATATCATGAAAAAGTAGATTGATTTCAGTAATTCCATTTAAAAAGTGAAACTTGTATATTATATTCATACATTACATACAAACTCATATATTTCAGATGTTTATTTTGTTTAATTTTGATGATTACAAATGACAACAAATGAAAATCTCAAATTCATCATATCAGAAAATTAGAATATTGTGAAAAGGTTCAAAATTGATGGCCCCTGGTGCCACACTCTAATCAGCTAATTAACTCAAACCACCTGCAAAAGCCTTTAAATGGTCTTTCAGTCTAGTTCTATAGGCTACACAATCATGGGTAAGACTGCTGACTTGACAGTTGTCCAAAAGACGACCATCGACACCTTGCACAAGGAGGGCAAGACACAAAAGGTCATCGCTAAAGAGGCTGGCTGTTCACAGAGCTCAGTGTCCAAGCACATTAATAGAGAGGCGAAGGGAAGGAAAAGATGTGGTCGAAAAAAGTGTACAAGCAAGAGAGATAACCGCACCCTGGAGAGGATTGTGAAACAAAACCCATTCAAAAATGTGGGGGAGATTCACAAAGAGTGGACTGCAGCTGGAGTGAGTGCTTCAAGAACCACCACACACAGACGTATGAAAGACATGGGTTTCTGCTGTCGCATTCCTTGTGTCAAGCCACTCTTGAACCACAGACAGCGTCAGAAGCGTCTTGCCTGGGCTAAAGAGAAACAGGACTGGACTGCTGGTGAGTGGTCCAAAGTCATGTTCTCTGATGAAAGTAAATTTTGCATTTCCTTTGGAAATCAAGGTCCCAGAGTCTGGAGGAAAAGAAGAGAGGCACTTCATCCACGTTGCTTGAAGTCCAGTGTAATGTTTCCACAGTCAGTGATGGTTTGGGGTGCCATGTCATCTGCTGGTGTTGGTCCATTGTGTTTTCTGAGGTCCAGGGTCAACGCAGCCACATACCAGGAAGTTTTAGAGCACTTCATGCTTCCTGCAGCTGACCAACTTTTTGGAGATGCAGATTTCATTTTCCAACAGGACTTGGCACCTGCACACAGTGCCAAAGCTACCAGTACCTGGTTGAAGGACCATGGTATCCCTGTTCTTAATTGGCCAGCAAACTCTCCTGACCTTAACCCCATAGAAAATCTATTGGGTATTGTGAAGAAGAAGATGCAATACACCAGACCCAACAATTCAGAAGAGCTAAAAGCCACTATTAGAGCAACCTGGGCTATCATAACACCTGAGCAGTGCCACAGACTGATCGACTCCATGCCACGCCGCATTGCTGCAGTAATACAGGCCAAAGGAGGCCCAACTAAATACTGAGTGCTGTACATGCTCATACTTTTCATGTTCATACTTTTCAGTTGGCCAACATTTCTATAAATCCTTTGTTTTTATTGGTCTTCAGTAATATTCTAATTTTCTGATATGATGAATTTGAGATTTTCATTTGTTGTCATTTGTAATCATCAAAATTAAACAAAATAAACATCTGAAATATATGAGTTTGTATGTAATGTATGAATATAATATACAAGTTTCACTTTTTAAATGGAATTACTGAAATCAATCTACTTTTTCATGATATTCTAATTTTATGACCAGCACCTGTAAAGCCTTGAATGGCCAAGCTCCATCTGATATCAGAGATCTGATTGTTCCTTATGTTCCTAACAGAGCACTTCGCTCTCAATCTGCAGGTTTACTAGTGGTTCCTAGAATTTCTAAAAGTAGAATGGGAGGCAGATCTTTTAGTTATCAGGTTTCTCTCCTGTGGAACCAACTACCAGTTTTAGTCCGTGAGGCAGACACTCTGTCTACTTTTAAGGCTAGGCTTAAAACTTTCCTTTTTGATAAAGCTTATAGTTAGGGTGGCTCAGGTTATCCTGATCTATCTCTATAGTTCTGCTGCTATAGGCTTAGACTGCTGGAGGACATAGGGACCCCTTTTTCATCATTCTGCTTCATTCTATCTCTATTCTCCCACTCTGCAGAATCTATTAGTTCAATCTCTAACCTTCTGCTCTCTCTGCTTTTTCTCATAGTAGCTTCATCTGGTCTGTTCCTGTTTATTTTATTTTTTGTATTTTATATACTCTAATAATTACTTCTCTGCCTTTAAGTGGGCAGTGTGGGGTTAAGGGTCTTGCTTAGGGCGGTCTGTTGGAGTGGGGGATCGAACTCACAACCTCAGGATTCAAAGCCCTATGCCCTAACTACTAGCACGCCACTCACCACTGTGACTCCATCCTGGAGAGAAATATCAGCTGTGCTGCTGCCTTCAACACCTTTGTTTCTAGATGTTGGAGCTTGGCCTGTTTTCCAGTGTAGTCCTGTTTCTCTGACTGTGACTAACTGGATGTGCTCTCTTCATCCTCTGACATGGAAGTTGAGCTCGTCTGCCTGGCTGTGTGTTTCCTGGACGCCTGTGGAGCTGGTTGACAGTTGCCTTTTGTATCTATGCTTCTTTTTCTATGTCTGCTTCTGTCTCCTTGAACCCCAGTGGGCCTCAGCAGATGGCCGCTCACACTGAGCCTGGTTCTGCTGGAGGTTTCTTCCTGTTCAAAGGGAGTTTTTGCTCTCCACTGTCGCTACAAGCATGCTTAGTGTGAGGGATTGCTGAAGAGTCAATGAGTCGATGCAATCAGCTGGTTTTCCTTAGATAGAAAACTTTGAATCAATCTGACTGGATGATCTGGTGAACTGGAAAGTGACCTGAGATGACATGATGTGAATTGGCGCTATAGTAATAAACTGAATTGAATTGGATATAAGTTTTTCATATTTGGACCATAAGTGATGCTACACACCAGGTGGTAGTGATTTGTCTGATTTTAAACACAGACCAAAAAATTCCAAAGATCAGCCAAGAAGCAACCAAGGGCCCATCAAGGAAATATGGGGAATTTTAAATGGCTACTACTGAAGGTGTAAGGTGATATTTGAATTAGCATGTTTCCTTTTCCCTTTAAGTCTTTAACCTTTGTGTCTTTTCGATGTCCACCATATGTAAAAGCCAGAACTGATGTTCAATCCAATACTTTCTAGAAGAAGCCTGTTACACAAAGATTCATATTTTATCTTCCAGCTGTGGCGTTGTTTTTGGTTTTCCATGCAGACCTAACTGTTTATGGTAATAAACAACTCGAATGGTATGGGCTATTATGGGTTATAAAAGTTGAATGAAAAATGATTTGCACAGAAGTTTTGCCTCAATTAAAGAAAGAGTTTTCGGTTACATCGTTTTCAAAGATCCCTTTGTGTTTCTATTCTAATGGTCTGCCAACCATTAACGTGACCAGGTTTGAAAGCATAGCGAATGCAAAAAAAAAAAAAAAGATGATGATCAATGTGAAGTACAGGATAAGATGCCGCTGTAGTCTCTTTTTTCTCTCCTTTTCTTCTCAGGTTGTGTGTGTAGAACAGATTGCTGTCACCTCACATTGTGCCCCTGGACCAAGTAATGAGACAGTGCAGTTGACAGATCTGCCACTTTTCCCTGTCATTTAATTCACGTTCTCGTTTTCTTTACTCAATGTTTTTGTCGGGGTTTTTTGCCTCTGGTTATTTTTTCAGCAGCTTGTTTTTGTGACCTTATTCTTTGAGTCAGTGTCTAAGGATCCCTGATCGAAGCTGGCATATAAAGTGTTTCCTCACAGAAACCATCTTGTTAAGTTTTTATTGATGCCAAACTGTTATGTTCTCAATTCATTAAAGGAAAAGTCCAATCATTTTCAAAATTCAAACTTCTGAAAGTTCTTTAGATCTGAAATGATTCCATCCTGTTCAATAAATGATCAGTGTTTTTAATTCAGAGTAATTTTCATGTGAATGTGCTTTACTGAAGGCATCCATGTTTGTCAAAGAACACTACTGCCACCTACTGGTTTGTGACGTCACGGTGCGGTATCGGCTGTTGATCAAGTCCCAGTGCTGTATCTGTTGTTTGTCACAACGCGCTATTATCCAAGTCATCTTGAAAATATTCTTCTTCCAAATGTTGGCTACATATTACGTGTTTTTTCTCTGGCCAGAAGTTCGATGGCAAATCCTCCCTCTTCAAGTTGGCGATCCAACGACCAACCCGTCCGTGGAGGATCAGGAATCAGAAAGGTGAAATAACTTGGGGTTTTTTTCACTTTTACCCGATGTATTCCAGCATCCAGCTGCCACGTCCGATGACGTCATACACACTCCGCTTTGTTTTAAAACAATATAAATATAAAAAATATAACGGCGGATGTCTGTGGGACAGTGATTGGCCTACATGTTCTGAATGCTGGCGTACCATAAAGAATACATTATGAACAGTTAAGTTTGTGCCTTGGAGTTGTTGCCCATAGGAAGACGTTACTTGGATATACCCTGACAGAATACCTTCAGAACAGCTCCAAACTCCAAACTAATATGGTGAGTCGAACTTGATGTAATAACATAAAATCAAGGGGCCAATGCAAAAAAAAAAAAAAAACGGTGTTCCCCTTTAATCTGCATTATAATACCAACTTCCCAAGAATAAACTCATAATCTCTTGCTATTTTTAGCTGAAAACCCTCTGGATGTCTAACCAATGTTTTGCTTTCGGTGAAATACATTTTTTTTAGCAAACCTGTATCCAACTGTAGCGGCACTCCAGCTGCTTTAGTTTCTTCTGTACCACATGGAAAAACAGTCTAGCAACTAGTATTGAAACGCGAGCAATTCCAGATAATGTTCTTCAACTTGTGATGTTTATCAAAAGAACACAAAAAATAAGAGATCATCCACATTCATATAATATAAACTCGGTCAAAAACTGTTGCTTCCAGCATATCTGTTTTTCCCTCAGTCTTTACGTACGTAAAAGCAAACAAAAAAACACGTATATAATTCCAGCATGCAGGAAGCCCAAAATATGCATTTCAAATTGCATTTCTATATTCTATGCTTTTAATATTAGAGTTTTTAAACTTAAATTATAATCTTAACAACAAGCAAAATTATCAATTTTGTATTTTAAGCCTTTTTAAAACTATAAATGAATTTGTCTCAAATTGGCTCTTCCACCAACTTTTACTTAAACATAAATGGAAGAAGCTGCTGTCTAAAATTCACTGAGTTCCACTGTGTTTTGTCTCTCCTCTAATCATGTAATCTACATACGCATTGAATCGACTGTCAATCCTATTATTTGTGACGGTATGATGTCAGGATTCTGCAAAAAGTCCACTAACGCAATAAATATTCCTATGAGAAGCCTTCATTCACATAGGACCTCATACTACACCTTCCACACTTGTTTAACATTTTCCAGCTTTTGTTTTTGTCATTAATCTGTGGGTAATGTAAGGACAGAGCAACGAAATGAACTCTCAGCTTTTAGCCCATCCCCTTGGGGAGCAGTGGGCTGCCCTTTGCGGCACCCGGGGAGCAGTGTGGGGTTAAGGGCTCAGGGAACCAGAGTGCAGGCTGTGGGAGTGTAACCTGACTCCGCCAGATGGATTTGCTCCGCATATCCATCTGGAAACCTTCCGTTGAAGTAATTTTGGGAAGGGGCCAAAATACTGGTTAGCTGATTGGCCTATGTTGGTGATAGACGGGCCAAATAAACCAATCAGATCAACGAAGCATATGACGTACTAACAGAGCGACGACGAAGAGGAGCCAATTGATAGATCAAACTCTTGGTGAAACCAGTCGGGAGAAGAGCAAAAACATCTTTTCCTCTGAGAAAAGCCTCCAGAGCAGTGTTTTGCTCTTCTTACAGTGAAGAAATACTCTGTAATTCCGATAAAAGTTGCTCGATAGCCACGCTAACGCTAGTTTCATCGGCTGAAGCCGCCATGTTCTTTAGACTGAACTGTCGCGCTTCTCGTTGCGTCACACCTCAACCCGCCTCAAAGCCAACGCTGATTGGACGTTCGTTTGGTGAACGGCTCCAAATTTTCTTTAACGGAGAGTCTCCAGACTGATTAGCGAGTGAAACCTTGAAAGCTCGCGAGATCAGGATGGTCTCACGAGGCTACCTTTCTATGTCTCTGAAAGGGAATTGTTAGTCTGGCTGAACAGGGGAGGTATTCTGTTCCCCTATAATGTTATGGCAATGATAGCGGGAAGGGATAAACTCAGTTGGTGCATTTGAGTCCAACCGCTCACAATAAAGATAATTAGTTGATCAAAGAATTGCTCTCTTTAATGTAAGTCGAAATACTCTTTTACTTAGACTGGCTTCTGCTTCGAACCGTGACCCAACCCCAACGAGAAAAAACTGGTTGAAAAGAAATTAAAAAGAAGACATGATGCCGCTCACACTGAGCCTGGTTCTGCTGGAGGTTTCTTCCTGTTCAAAGGGAGTTTTTCCTCTCCACTTTCGCTACAAGCATGCTTAGTGTGAGGGATTGCTGAAGAGTCAATGAGTCGATGCAATCAGCTGGTTTTTCTTGGATAGAAAACTTGAATCAACTTGAATCAATCTGACTGGATGATCTGGTGAACTGGAAAGTGACCTGAGATGACATGATGTGAATTAGATCTATATAAAATAAACTGAATTTAATTTAATTAATTAAATGGTGACAGTTAGAAAACATATAATAGTCAAATGAAAGTAACAAGATTTGGATGGGATTAAACTGATTTCAGATAATAAAGATAATAAAGTAAAAAAGTAAAAAATCTTGGTGTTGTTTTTGATCAGGACCTGTCATTTAAATCCCAGATCAAAGAGGTTTCTAGAATTTCCTTCTTTCATCTGAGGAACATTGCAAAAATTAGAAATCTCCTGTCCAGGGGTGATGCTGAGAAACTAGTCCATGCATTTGTTACTTCAAGGCTGGACTATTGTAATTCTTTACTATCAGGAAGTCCACAAACTGTAGTTAAAAGCCTTCAGCTGATCCAAAATGCTGCAGCCAGAGTTCTGATGAAAATGAAAAAGAGAGATCATATCTCTCCTATCCTGGCTTCTCTTCATTGGCTTCCTGTTAAATCCAGAATAGAATTTAAAATCCTCCTTCTCACATATAAAGCCTTAAATGGCCAAGCTCCATCTGATATCAGAGATCTGATTGTTCCTTATGTTCCTAACAGAGCACTTCGCTCTCAATCTGCAGGTTTACTAGTGGTTCCTAGAATTTCTAAAAGTAGAATGGGAGGCAGATCTTTTAGTTATCAGGCTCCTCTCCTGTGGAACCAACTACCAGTTTTAGTCCGTGAGGCAGACACCCTGTCTACTTTTAAGGCTAGGCTTAAAACTTTCCTTTTTGATAAAGCTTATAGTTAGAGTGGCTCAGGTTATCCTGAGCTGTCTTTAAAGTTATGCTGCTATAGGCTTAGACTTTTGGAGGACATAGGGACCCCCATTTCATCATTCTGCTTCATTCTCTCTCTGTTCTCCTATTCTGCAGAATCTGTTTGTTCAATCTCTAACCTTCTGCTCTCTCTGCTTTTCCTCAGAGTAGCTTTGCCTCGTCTGTTCCTGTTTGGCTGTGATGTCACCCAGGAAAGAAACATCAGCTGTGCTGCTTCCATCAACACCCTTGTTTGTAGATGTTGGAGATCGGCCTGTTTTCCAGTGTGGTCCTGTTTCTCTGGCCGTGGCTGGGTGGATGTACTCTCTTCATCCTCTGGCATGGGAGCTGCCTTGGAGCTCGTCTGCCTGGCTGTGTGTTTCCTGGACGTGGCCGCCTTTTACAGCTGCTTTTTGTATCTCTGCTTCTTGTATCTCTGCTTCTGTCTCCTTGAACCCCAGTGGGCCTCGGCAGATGGCCGCTCACACTGAGCCTGGTTCTGCTGGAGGTTTCTTCCTGTTAAAAGGGAGTTTTTCCTCTCCACTGTCGCTACAAGCATGCTTAGTGTGAGGGATTGTATTTGAGTCAATGAGTCAATGCAATCAACTGGTTTTCCTTAGATAGAAAACTTTGTATCAATTTGACTGTATGATCTGGTTGAACTGTAAAGTGCCTTGAGATGACGTGTTGTGAATTTGGCGCTATATAAATAAACTGAATTGAATTGAATTGAATTAACATTTAATTAAAAAAAATCTTTGCTATACTTCTTCAACTTGACCATAGTTGCCTCCAAGTGAAAAACAAGAAGGCAAAAAAGTGTTTCAGAGTTTTCTACATGGGTATTAAAAACACAAATAGCAAAATAGTTGCAACTGGTATGTGTCAGGCAGCATTTGATGAAAACAACACCTAGCCAGCTGGTGAGCAAATATTCCTCTTTGGGGTGTCTGTCAGTGACACAGGGTAAATTGCTTTCCTGCAGTGTTTCCTGCGCTGCTGTCAGTCAAAAAACTCAGAGTGAAAACGTTATATTTCAAACGTCAGCCAAACAGAACAAAGCAAAGCCCAGTGGTGGTGGTGGTGGGGGGGGGGGCACTGGGATTGGTTTGGGTTGGGCTGAGAGGGGTGAGGCTATAATACAAAGACCCATAATAGACTGATGTTTGTAAATGCCTGGCACTGCCTTTCAAATATTGTCCTTCCCTTTGGACTCTTTGTTTTGTTCAAATTAAAGCACAAACCTCCAACAATGCATTTTTTCACAGAATTGCTGCCTTATTGTGAAGTGGAAGATTTTACAAAATCAGCCATAATTTAATAACTAATGCACAAGTTGTTTAGTTGGATTTCGATCTGAACGTTGACATTCTGAATACATTTGATCTGAACCATTCCATTGTATCATAGCTAGTGTTGCGCCGATGCCATTTTTTGCCCATGATACCGATACCCGATACCTGGCTGTGCAGTATCGGCCGATACCATCTGTTTTAAACTGATGTGTGTGTATATATGAAGAACTGCATCCTACTTGGATGTAAAATAATTGCCATCATGGCTTTGTCAAGCTGCTGCCTACCTTTGTGAAGCAAAGTAGTTTAGTTTATCCCCGTTTATTCCTTTAGTTTTGTACGCAAACTAGACTTTAAACTACCTCTACAGCCATTTATCTCTTTAGTCATGTAAAAAAAACAATTTAACCTCAGATCTCCATACGCTTAAAAAAACATCAAAATGTAAGTAATCAAATTGTTCTTTTGCACCTGACTAAAGGGATAAATGCCAGTTGACTTGTTTAAATAAGTGTTGCACCGATGCCATTTTTTGGCCCCGATACCAGAAACCTGGCTGTGCAGTATTGGCCGATACCATCTGTTTGAAATTGATGTATGTTTATATATGAAGAACTGCATACTACTTAGATGTAAAATAATTGCCATCATGGCTTCGTCAAGCTGCTGCCTACCTTTGTGAAGCAGGAAAAAGACAACATGAATCCAGTAGGACTTTTTATTGCCTACCTGGAATGGGTGACAATAGTTGAAGGAACTTTTGCCTCTGAAAATGGTATCAGTGCCCCATTTGTTGGTACTCGCCGATATGATACCACCATTTTAGTGCTGGACCAACACTAATATTAGTGCAACACTAATCATTGCTATAAATTCTGGAACATTGTCCAGAAACTGAATCTCAAATAAATTCTACAATTCAATTAAATTCAATTTCTTTCTGTAGTGCCAATTCACAACAGGTCATCTCAAGGCACTTTACAGTTCACCAGATAATCCAGTCAGATTGATTCAAAGTTTTGGATCTAACATGTGCGTCTTGCAAGTAGACCAACAGGTCCAATGCTGGTCTTATCTAACCAGAAACCTAAGTGGCGCTTTGTTTGGGTCGTTCGAGTTTGCATTTCCTCTCCAAATATTGGAGCCCAATAGTTGTTCTATGCAGCTCTTCCAGAATTTCCAACCCTCCAGATGCATGCCTGATCAATACTTCTCTTTTTAACCTGTTAGTTTAGGTGGAGAGCTACGACTCATCTAAATATTTTGGCTGAATAACCCCCCTTCTTTTCCCTTCAAAATCTAAAACAGTAATGTCAACTGAATGTACAAATTTCTAATATTAACACCAACAGGATGCTGTCCAAAAAGCCTTTACAGTTCCACTCTCTCATCACAGCCATAAATGAGGGCTTTCCTGTTTGCTACCCAACACTATTCGTATCTTTGGACATGCTCTGGATAAAGACAGCACAGAGCTACCTGCTCTGTTCTCCCACTGCAGTTTATTAACTTCATATCTTCTTTCTTTGGGCGATGTCAACACGTATGCTGGTTATGTAGAACTCACAGAAGACTGGACAGCCGCGCCGTGGCCGGCGGTTTAATCACCCAAGACAAGAGTCAACACAGCAACAGATTAAAAACTACTCACTGACCAGATGAGCTTATTATGGCCCCCACCTTCACACACCAGGCGTCTGATTTACAGTGACGCTGCCTAACAAGGCTGTGTGAGCAGGAAATGAGCATGTGTGTGAAAACACATTGGGGTCTAACGTACCCGTAGCTGCATACATGCATGTAAGAAAATAAGACACTTTTATAGACTATGTTACCAACCATTACATTACTGTACATATATGTCATGCGGAGAAATTTCAAGGTCATCAGCACACACAAATGGCTCAGGATAGGTTCTATAGAGAGGAAGAGCCTTTCCATGTATATGAACATGCGTGAGTCGCTAATAAATGGCATCAATAAGATATGAGTGTTGGATATTTATGAGTTTTCCTCCTGAAAAGGTATGGGGGAGATTTGTGAGCGATCTATATGAAATGAATACCATCTAAGACATAAAGATGCATGTTTCTGTTCTAGAGAAAGGTCAAACTTTCCAAGTTCTGACCAACATAGCAGGAACATCTCATAGAGTCTGAACACATAGTTGGAAAGTCGGAGTCTTTGGCTCTGTTCAAAACCTGGGCTGCATCCTCCAAGGACGCGGTCTACCTAGACTGGATCCTTCCAAGTCCGTGAAAATAAGGAGACCGGAAGAGTTTTGGCTGTGAATTCAAACAGGTCTACCCTTCGGCGGGTTTTACCGCCGTAGGCTTTGTTGCTTAGCAACCGTGACAGTTGACACACAAAGCAGGAAAGTTTTCAAAACAGTTTTATTTATTTATTTTTTATTGTAAAATAAACAAAGACTACACTCATGAGAATCTAGAGTGGAATAAAGGTTCCAACCACCGGGAGCAGGAACTAATCAAATCAAATGTAATGATAGAAACCTTAGTCAGTTAAATAACCTGCTGCTGTCATTCTGCACATCTCTGATGTTGCTGCTATTTTCAAATTACTGGAAAAATGTCCATAGCTGCATATTGGTTATTTACTCTCCAGGTGCACAGTTTGATATTGTTAAAACACTTAACACTTAATACACTTAATTGCATGGTTTATATTTGAACTCTTCCCTATTATTTTATTCTTATACATTTTTCTAAGGTCCTCATTTGTGTGACCATTTTCAATAATCTTTCTGCTGCAGTAAATCTGCCCATTGTGGGACAATAAAGGGATTTTCTATTCTATTCTATAAAAGGGGTAGAAGTATATAAGTAAATCTAAACAATGTCTGTATAAAAATATATCTGCAAAATCTCTTAAATTCAACAACAAAAAATACTTAGTTAAGCAAATTGTGCAAAACAACAATAAAAAAATATAAATCCTATCAGATTTATAGTCCCCCCCCCCACCCTGCAGATATATTAGAATCTGTCCTTAAATTACAGCCAAACTCATTTACACAGTAACAGATTAAAACCTTTATATAAATCAAACATTACCGCCACATATCTGACTCAATAACCATTAAAACAACTATTTTAATTAATTACTTAATACTTGCATCATATTTGACTGAACTTCCAGTATTCACCACTGTTCGGCGCCAAGTAACCTTTCCTCTGATCACGGAGCAGCCGGCTTGCTTGGTCTCGCAATGAATTCTGGGATATCCAAGGATAGAGAGGATACATCGGACCCGTCCTTCAAATCGGGCTAAAAGAAGGACGCATTTTAAGGTCGCATAACAAGGTATCTCGGATTTCGACCAGTCCTTGGCGCCGCGCTATGACGTAATCGTCCTTAGAATCTGGCCTTCTTAGGATGCAGCCCACGAATTCGAACAGAGCCTTCACATCAAAATCAGGTATGGCTGCTCCAGCACTAACACACTCGTAGAGTTTTTCCAACGTTCAGCTTTTCTTTTTTTCATTTTTCTCAACATTCAGCAGTCAGTGTGCCAAAAACTAATGTTGCCCCATACCATTATACCACCACCGCCAACCTAAACTCTGTACTCCATCTTTGGTACCACCCACTTGGCTCAGATGGTACCATCTGGAAGTTGATATCGAGTAATAGAACCAGGCAGTGTTATTGTCTAATGTTGGTCAGTCTGTGGGAATTGTACCCTCAGTCTCCTGTTTGTGTCTGAAAGTGCGGCAGCCCAGCAGCCTCCTGCTGCTGTAAGCAATCTCCTTAGAGATATCATTCTGAGACGGTTATTTAGGTGACCAGTGCCTCTCTTTCAATTTCAACGACACATTAATCTGTCGTCATGACTACTTAATAGATGCGTATGTATGTTGCTCAAAGGCTATATCTTGTGTCAGCAATAAAGGGGAAAGTATATTTATGATAATCAACAAGATTTATTGATTTAAATTAAATTTAATTACATCCATATTTTGTATTCTTCAATTCAGCCTTCGTTTCAGCATGGACTCACCTGCAAGTTTTACAACATTTTCCATGTTCATCCTAAATATTCAAATTTTCAAAAATTTTCAGGCTCAATCTTCCAGAGTTCTCAATACTCTGGAAAATTTTAATACAGAAAATATTTCACAGATATTGACTGAAATTACAGTTAATAGATTTCATTGAACAAGGAATGAAGGAAGGAAGGAAGGATGAAAGGAAGCAAGGAAGGAAGGAGGGATTAAAGGAATGGAGGGAGGAAGGAAGGAAGGAAGGAAGGGAGGGAGGAAGGAATGAAGGGAAGCAAGGAAGGAAGGAAGGAAGCAGGGAAGGATGAAAGGAAGCAAGGAAGGAAGGAGGGATTGAAGGAATGGAGGGAGGAAGGAAGGAAGGAAGGAAGGAAGGAAGGAAGGAAGGAAGGAAGGAAGGAAGAAAGGAAAGAAGGAAGGAAGGAGGGATTGAAGGAAGGAAGGGAGAAATAGAGGAAGGAAGGAAGCAGGGAAGGAAGCAAGGAAGGAAGGAAGGAAGGAAGAATAAAGTAAATTTATTAAACAATAAATTAGTTTCTAGGATTCAGAGAAATATTGTACCCAACTGTTTGAAGTATTTTTCTCTAAAACTTTATATTGTTTTGGGGTAGGGATTTGTATTATAAATATATGGTTGTGGCAACTATTCTGACATACTGTTAGATTTAGATGTTGCAGTTGCTTGCCTCTATGAATAAGGTAAACACATGGTCAATAGGTTTTCATATTTTCCATTCCTGGTTTGGAGTTTTCCTCTTCTTACATGAAAACATTCTTAGACATCATATAACAGATGCACTGCATCTGTTGGGATCTGGAGGTCTGTCCACCTTTCTCCAGCAGAGGGCGTTCTAGGTCTCCTGGGGCTGAAGCTGACCACCACACCTGTGGCTCATGAGCTCATCAGGGGACCAGCATTTAAGGAGGGGCAGAGCTACAATCCGACGCCAGAGTGTTATGCCAGTTATGGTTAGCGAACCTGAGCCAACCTGCCTGTCTGTATCTCTGACTCCCTTGAAGCCTGAACCTGAATCTAATCTGCTTTTTGTCCTCTCTGCTTCTCAGGAAGAACCTGCCTGGAAACCTGAAGACCTGGAAGGGTTTCTCAAACGTGAGACCAAACTGTCTGTTCTCAGTAGAACCCTGGAAATCCAACTCAGTCTGAAACCTGCCTGGTCGCTCTCAGCAAGAGCTGAAAGCTAAGCTCTGAACCTCCTCAGTAAGATTATCTGCTCTGCCCTGCCTTTGCCTAGCCCTCTGCCTGCCTTCAGCCTCTGGACCCTCCCGGTTCCCCCCTTCTACCGCTCCGCTCATCTCTGATCAGGTATAGACCTGCAAACACCCAACCTGCAAGTTCACTGAAAGACTGCTAACCAATCTGTCCCTGTCTGCAGTGAAAACCAGTCGTGACCAGACCCGGACAGTTATTCCCAGAAATCATAGTTCTTTATTGTGAATTGTCTTCAATAAACTTGTGAACTTTTTCCCTGCCTCTGAGTGTTCTGCATGTGGGTTAGATCCCTGAAAGCCAACATGACAGCATCTTAGTAATGATGATTATCTTTGCCTGTATGATGTACGCTCCTTTCTAAAACCATCCTCTGTTTACTGAGCAGGAAGGCTTCAGTTCTTCACCTCCATCCCTGTTGCTCCTCTCTACGTTTTCAGCTCCGTTTCACCATGCAGACTGACCACTCCCATGGAGCTTTGTGAGCTACAGACACACAAGCTTACACATCATCCACACTCGCTGTAGTTGTTCAGCCTGCACAGCCTCTCCTCGAGTGGAGCTTAGAGGAGGGGGCAAATGGGCAGGAGGTTGAGACTAAAGGGGGGGATGCGAGAGGCGGACGGTGCAGTACCAATTTCACGCCTTCGCTCCTTTCTGCCAGCTGCACGCTTCATGTTATCCTCTCCTCTCTGCCTCTCCTCCCCCAAACTATACTTTTCTTCTTCTGACATATACAAACAGAGCATTTTTCCAAAGACAGTACCCCGCCAGCCCCCACCTCTATTTATTCTTTCTTTTCTTCACACTGTTTCTGTCTCTTACTTTAGGTAACAACCTTGAAAACCCAATAACCAAATGTACAACTACCTCAGGATTAGCAAAGCAACACAAGCACCAAGTGTAGCCACATCAGAAGCTCCAGATAAACGCCTCGGTGCACTCAGTCCTTATGGTTAATGCCAGAGGGACAGATATGGGGCACAGAGGCTAGAGAGAGAGAGGAAGAGGAAGGGGGGGGTCCACATTTGCAGAGGTAACATTTGTTTTTAAGCATGTGTGCCGCCTCTCCCGACAAGCCCATGGCTGATTGAAGCAAGTCACCTAATTAAGCATTAATTACACAACAATAGAAATGGCAATTAGGTGGCGATGATTCAGTGCTGACATGTTCCCACCTGGGCTAATGTCAACACGGCATTATTACTGTCATCGCCTGCTGTGAATGTGGCTATCCTAATAGCCTAAACATCAGCCCCTACATATCGGGCTGAAGCCCCCCCCCCCCCCCCCCCCACTGGTTCACAGCCACATGGAGCCATATCATCTGGCCTTCATTTTACATTTTCCATGTTCATCCTTAATATTCATCTTCCAAAGTTTTTCAGGCCCAGAGTTCTCAGTAGTCTGAGCTGATTTTAATAAAGAAAACATTTCACAGATATTGACTGAAATTACAGTTAATAGATTTCATTGAACCAGGAAAGAAGGATGGAAAGAAGGAAGCAAGAAGAAAGGAAGCAAGAAAGAAAGGAAGGAAGGAAGCAAGGAAGGGAGGAAGAAATAGAGGAAGGAAGGAAGCAGGGACGGAAGCAAGGAAGAATGGAAGGAAGGAAGAAAGGAAGGATGGGAGGAAGGAAGTAAGCAAGGAAGAAAGGAAGGAAGGGAGGAAGGAAGGAAGGGAGGATGAAATAGAGGAAGGAGGAAAGGAAGCAAGGAAGGAAGGAAGCAAGGAAGAAATAGAGGAAGTGAGGAAGGAAGCAGGGAAGGAAGGAAGGAAGGAAGGAAGGAAGGGAGGAAGGGAGGAAGAAATAGAGGAAGGAAGGAAGCAGGGACGGAAGCAAGGAAGGATGGAAGGAAGGAAGAAAGGAAGGATGGGAAGAAGGAAGTAAGCAAGGAAGAAAGGAAGGAAGGGAGGAAGGAAGGAAGGATGAAATAGAGGAAGGAGGGAAGGAAGCAAGGAAGGAAGGAAGCAAGGAAAAAATAGAGGAAGTGAGGAAGGAAGCAGGGAAGGAAGGAAGGAAGGAAGGAAGGAAGGAAGGAAGGAAGGCTGAGCAAATGTGGCTACTACGGTCTGTCAGTTTTACAGACAGAGCTCAGTTTCACTCATTGCATCCCCGCCACGCTGTTGTGTTTATATCTGAGAGGAATAATAAAGAGAAAAATCCTTCTTTGCGCCCCGAACGATTTGCCTACGACGGTCGGGGAAAAATCAAACATCTTTGATTTTCTCCCAACCTCACGATTCCTGATTTGGAGGTGGTCGTGAGAGGCTGATCCCCCCTCGTAACCCCCTGTACACTACACAACTCACAATCAGGCTGAAAGTCGGGCTCATTGAAAGATTCTCGCACGTCTGGAAAATCGCCCCAAAAATCGCACAGTGTACGCTTGGCTTAACCTCTGCCCAGTGTTTTTTTTTTCAAAACAAATAAAAAAAATAAATGTTTCAGTTTTTGCTGAGTTCTAGTTCAGATTTCATAGAAAATGGTAATTTCAACTTAAATTAAGTCAAAAATATGTAAAATTCCTAAATTATGATTGTATATTGGCCTAATAAGACATAGAACTTAAATTAAACCTAATTCAATAGAAATTTCACTTCATGCAGCTATATTAATATATTTAAATCTAAAGATTGACTGAGAAGCCTTGGCAGAAATACAGCAGTTCCAAATCTTTTATTTCCCAAGAAATAAAACAAATAGGCTGACACAGTGAAATATATCTTTTGGCAATGCAGGAGGAAGGGAGCTGGTTAACTGACTGGAAAGCAGATTTGCATAATATATTGATATCAGTAGACTGTAAGGATAGTGATAAGAAAGAACGGAGGATAAGGTACTCTGAAGGGTTTTAACAGCTGTTAAGGCGCTACTTTAGAGATCTGTAAATAATTACTGTCAGATTCAAGGTCAGGGAGAAGGTCAGAGAATGAGGATTTCTCAGGTCTAAGCATCCTGAGACTAAACTTTGGGTTTTAAATTCAAAGCAGTAACAGTCTTAGAGCTCCTGGCTGCACTGACCATTAATTTATATGGCTTGTATCCATGATACTTAAAGGAAATAATGTGTCCGCTAACCTAAAAGACCCCCAACCCCCCAAACAACCCTTTACCTAAACTGGAGAAATTTTCACAAAGCATGAATATCTTAGGGGCACATTATGACGATTGTCTGAAGTGGTCTATTAAAAAGGAATCAGACATTGTCGATGGCTGTGTATCTGTAGAACTATCTCGGTTAAGTTAATAACGTGCAATTAATCATAGGTCACTTAGCGCGGGTTGGTGGTACGACATAGGTCTGTGGAGGCAGCCGTAATCTGCCATCTGTCCATTAGGAAGGAGCGAGATTGATGGATGGAACAGGGAAGTTTAATTCAGATGGGCTTCTGGCTTTATATTTTGGCCAGCTTTACTCTGTGGAAGTGAAATGACTGTTGTTGCTGATAGTTTCCCCTCTTGTGTAATTTTGATGCCTTAAAGTACTTTTTCTTAAATACAGTGTTAATCATTTATGGTATTTATAGTTTAATCAGATTGGAGATCCAGAAACCCGTCCATCAGGAGCAAAACACAGGCACCATTTGTTGACTCTGCAGCTACAGTAGTAGCCATTTAAAATTTCCCCACTTTCTTTGATGGGCCCTTGGCTGGTTCTTGGCTGGTCCCCTACAATTCCTTTTTAAACATCTAAAATATTCTTTCTGTCATGATTTGTGGACTTTAAGATCTAAAGAGAAGCGTTATCTCCTGGTCAGACCCTATAATTCAGTGAAAGGGTGGACTCAGAGTAAAAAAATTTGCACGCCCAGGATAAGGCCAGTGGCTAGAAGTTGGAGGGGATTTTTTTGCCATTCGGCTGGCTTTTGACTGGGAGGGGCCATTTTGAATGGCTGCTGCTGTATGTGCTCCATATATTTTCTGAAAGTCTGTTAGGCAAGAGCTAAAGCGGGTACACGGGCTTTCCAAAGTTTGGTTTCTGCTCCAGGGTCTCCTCTTAGTACGATGGGCTTCTGCTCTCCAGTAAGACACTTGCCTTTACTTTGGCAACACTGTGGCTCTAACTTTCTTATACCTCATCCAAAATACTTAGGTTATCCTGAGCTATTTTCTGCATTTATGCTGCTATAGGTTTAGACTGCTGGAGGACAAAGGGAGCCATTTTTCATAATTCCATTTCTATTCTTACATTCTGCAGTATTTGTTAGTTCAATCTCTAACGTTCTGCTCTCTCTGCTTTTTCTCATAGTAGCTTCATCTGGTCTGTTCCTGTTTGGCTGTGACAGTTGACAGTTGCCTTTTGTATCTATGCTTCTTTTTCTATGTCTGCTTCTGTCTCCCCAGTCGGCCTCAACAGATGGCCGCTCACACTGAGCCTGGTTCTGCTGGAGGTTTCTTCCTGTGATGGGCTACTGTATAAAACCTGGAACTCAACGCTATTTCTGACATTTTGAATTGAAAAAGCTTCCTGGATGGGAAGCAAAACGTCTTCAAACTTGGAAACAAAGTCCAGTATATTGTTTTTTTAACTTTTTTGGAATGACTATGTCCTGGAGGAGTGAAAATATTCATCAGCTTGTTTCTTCCTGTTCCTCTCCACTGTCGCTAAAAGCATGCTTAGTGTGAGGGATTGCTAAAGAGTCAATGAGTCGAAGCAATCAACTAGTTGTCCTTAGGTAGAAAAGTTTGAACCAATCTGATCTGGCTGAATTTTCTGTGTAAAGTGCCTTCAGATGACGTGTTATGACTTGGCGCAATAGAAATAAAATGAATGGAAATCATTTTCTTTAAGCAACATTTTGTACAATTTTATTGAAAATATATTTAAAGTGGCCTTTGTGCACTTATCAGAGTGGGTTAAAGGTGCCAAATGAGTAAGATTATTTATATTTCATCGTTATTCAAGCTTAACTCACAGAATGTAGATGCAGTCTTGCTTTGGTTGCCAGGCAGCACATAGAAAACCACAAGAAAACCGATCCAGAATGTTTTAGAATGAAAATATATTTAACCTGCTTAAAGATGCAGGAATCTATTCACCAATAATTTTTTTGGTGACTGCTAAATACTAAAACTCTGCCAACATTTCCTTTATTTTCTCTCTGTTATGGGGCGTAATTGGATTTCGATGTACCTGAAATCAATGCGACGTTAGGGAGAGCTGGGAGTTAAAATAATAACAATATATTTTATTTACAAACACCTTTAAAGAAGGAACGATCAGTGGATCATTATTTATACCTAAAACTAATAAGTTTGCAGTTATTTAAGCAATTTAGTGTTAATCAGTAAAAAAATGAAAATAATAATTTTTGTCACGATCACTGAGTCTGGGAGCGGCCATTTTTGCCCAAATATAGTAACCCCTCCCTCCTGCCATCTTCCAGCAGTTGTTGGGATCTGGAGAAGTTCCACCTTTCTCCAGCAGAGTGCGCCGTGGGTTCTCTGGGCTGGAGCCCTCCAGCACACCTGGAGCTCGTCAGCCCATTAGAGGACCTCCACTACTTAAGCAGCTGCCAGACCTTCCTTCGACGCCGCAGTGTTAGCTAAGTTTGGAAAACCTGTCTCTCGTGTGAAGCTCTGGGAGAGCTTAACCTGAACCAGCCTGCCTGCCCTAGAGAGCCAAACCTGAAGATCTCACTTTGGCATCCACCTACTGCTCTCTGGATGAGAGCTAATCACTCAAGCCAAGGTCAGACAAACAGTCAGAAGTTAGACGCTGCAGCTGCTGAGCACTCTGCTGAACCAACAGTCTCTGGACCCAACCGGTT
Source organism: Cyprinodon diabolis (assembly GCA_030533445.1). NCBI lineage: Eukaryota > Metazoa > Chordata > Actinopteri > Cyprinodontiformes > Cyprinodontidae > Cyprinodon > Cyprinodon diabolis. The sequence continues at coordinate 3,373,965 of CM060066.1, forward strand.
CCCTCCCTCAGAGAACAAAGCCAGAACCAAACCAAGGTATTTTCTGAGAAAATCTGAAATCTCAACAACTTCTCAAATCCACCTGGTTAACCAAACTGTCATCTCTGCAGACGCCTGAGTATCCAGCACAGACCTGTTTCCTGAACATTATCTAGGTTTTGTACCAACCTCAAATAAACTCTGTTAAACTTTTCATCAGTCTCCTTTGTAGTGTTCTGCATGTGGGTTTAATTCAGAACCGATCAGGACAGCAGTGACGTCACGGTGCGGTAAGCCTAGCGCCATTCTCCCCGCTTTACAAGCTAAATCAATGGGAACTACTAGACACATCTGCAATCAACAACAATTATTGAAGATTTCCAGAGGACTTCACCATTGAAATTCACCAGAGCTATAGTGAAACTGACAATGCCCACGTGCATGGCAGCTGGATGCTGGAATACATCGGGTTAAAGTGAAAAAAAAGAGTTATTCCACCTTTCTGATTCCTGATCCTCCACGGACGGGTTGGTCGTTGGATCGCCAACTTGAAGAGGGAGGATTTGCCATCGAACTTCTGGCCAGAGAAAAAACCCGTAACATGTAGCCAACATTTGGAAGAAGAATGTTTTCAAGATGACTTGGATAATAGCGCGTTGTGACAAACACCAGATACAGCACTGGGACTTGATCAACAGCCGATACCGCACCGTGACGTCACTAACCAGTAGGTGGCAGTCTGACTCGGCCTGGTAATCTGTGATAGTGGGCATTTGCCCGGTGGGCCAGTCCTCCTTAAATCACAGTGACAGTAAATAACTTAAGAAGCTCAAGAAGTAATACAATATTTATACTAAATGATGCCTGCAGTATATATAGTCCTTCCTTATCATGCACATCCTTGTGACGGTTGGCATATGGTCTAATTTTCTATTTCTTCAAACTATAAAATCTTTGAAACAAACTAAATTATAGTAAAACTCAAATGCTTTTTTTAACCCAAACTAAGATGTTCCTCTATTTGGTGAATTTATGTTGTAATATTTTTCAAAAATATGTTGCAGTGCATGATGGGGTTTTGCATCTAAAGGCTAACGTTTCCCATCTTACATGCTTTGGTTACCAAAGCCAGTAAACCTGCATTATAGACGTGTTGGTGATGGTTATCGTCTACTTGAACCCCAGTGGGCCTCAGCAGATGGCCGCTCACACTGAGCCTGGTTCTGCTGGAGGTTTCTTCCTGTTCAAAGGGAGTTTTTCCTCTCCACTGTCGCTACAAGCATGCTTAGTGTGAGGGATTGTATTTGAGTCAATGAGTCGATGCAATCAACTGGTTTTCCTTAGACAGAAAAATTTGTATCAATTTGACTGGATGATCTGGTTGAACTGTAAAGTGCCGTGAGATGACATGTGTTGTGAATTTGGCGCTATATAAATAAACTGAATTGAATTGAATTATCGTGTGATGTTTGCAGATAGATCAGTTAATCCACAATGTGTATCGTATTGTGTTCTACATTTGAGACGCACGTGTTGGACTGTTTCTATTTAGTTTGAGGGGGGGGGGGGGGGGGGGGGGGGGGGTCCATAAGTGGGCCGGTGTAGATGGAAAAAATGCCAGGGCCGAAAATCGTTCCCAGTCCGAGCCTGGTGGCATTACATGACTTGAAAATTACATCACATGAAAATTACCCCTAAATAAAAACGCCTATAATTTATTGAACAGGATGTAAAAATGTTATATTTAAATTACTTTCAGAAGTTTGAATTCTGAATATGAGCGGACTTTTCCTTTAAAAACACTCATGGTTATATTACAAAATAAAATTATTTAAGTAATACAGTATTGAGAGGTGATCTTAGAGGAGCTCAAATGTAGAAACTCCACTCCAGCAATAAAGTGGCTGTATTGGAGCATTTGGGAGTAAGAAGACAGGTAGTCAGGCGGTATACTGAGAAATAGAGCTTTAATCCGATGCTCTGAGAAAGAGACTCGATACGGACCACTAAAAAGAAGAGAGTGAGAGCAAAAAGGTGTGAGGCGGAAATATGAGAGTGGAAGGAGGAGAGTTAGTGTGAGGAGACAAGCCGGGGGAAAAATTCACTTCCACAGTTGGCTGATCTAGGAAATCCTGCAATTTCAGAGCAGCCTGAAAGCAAAGGCAGATGAGCCGTGTCTCTCCATCTCTCGTCCTTCCCCCTCCATCCATCTTCCACTCTTCTTTTCCCGGCTTCCTAATTCTCCAGTTGAGTTGCCGCTGCAGTTTCACACCTCCCTCACTCCTTTTGTTCTCTCTCCTCGTCCACCTCGTTCTTCAGACACCACCTCACTGCGTTTGCTCCTTGCCTCCACCCTGACTCTCTCTCTGTCCAGTGATGCCCTGAACGGCTTGACAAATGCTAGACTACAGCCCCCAGCGGGCTCATTTCACACCTCTAGGCCCGATGCCAGCCAACCGGCCCTCCTGTGGAGTTACCGCTGATGGGCAGACTGCTGTTGCCGCTCAGCTGGACCTGATTAGGAGGCATAATGTAGACTAGAAATAAGAAAAGGAGGGGGAAGACTTTCTCATTCTCTCACCCCTTTTAAGAACCTATGTGAGGGAATTTCAAGCAGAGAAAGCCTTATTGATTATTTTCAATTTAATACAGAGTGCTATCCAAATAGATAATATCCTTTAAAAACTTTAACAGTTTCTCAAACTTTGTTGTTTTTACTCCTTTTTTTAAAAGCAGCATGTAAGTAATATTTTAATGGTGAAAACAGCAGTGAGGATCATGGGGGCTTCTCTTCCCTCCATCAAAGACATGCGCGTCCCGAGCCCGTGACATCATCAAGCGTTCCACGCAGGTCCAGCAGAAACTAAAACAGCTTCTTCCCCACCGCCATCAGGCAGCTGAACTCTTGTATAAAATGGGGTTTAAAAAACAAACTGTAAATCATATCTCAGTCTTATGTTCACATTTTATCACTGCTGCATGTTAGAAATGGAAATGTCTTGAGAGCTGTACTGATCGAAATTTCACTTTCTATACACTCTGTGTAAACAAAATGACAGTAAAGTCTGTCAAAGTCTAAGTCTAACATTTACAGGGAAGCTGCTCAGTGTAGATGTAGAAGAACAATCCCAGAATAAAACCTCTAAAAGCCTGCAGAAGACTAGAGACTTAGGTGGAGGTTAACCTCTCAGCTCGATGATATCCCCAAGTGCTACTTTAGCTAAAAGCATAATGGCACAGTCAAAGTACAGACCCTAATCCAACAGAGAAAATCTATGGCAAGACTTGACAACTGATATTCACAGATGTGCTCCTGGCAAGTTACCCCCAAAGATCTCAGATCAAGGAAACACCCCATATGACTTGTAAACAGAATTTAAAATCCTCCTTCTCACATATAAAGCCTTAAATGGCCAAGCTCCATCTGATATCAGAGATCTGATTGTTCCTTATGTTCCTAACAGAGCACTTCACTCTCAATCTGCAGGTTTACTAGTGGTTCCTAGAATTTCTAAAAGTAGAATGGGAGGCAGATCTTTTAGTTATCAGGCTCCTCTCCTGTGGAACCAACTACCAGTTTTAGTCCGTGAGGCAGACACCCTGTCTACTTTTAAGACTAGGCTTAAAACTTTCCTTTCTGATAAAGCTTCTAGTTAGAGTGGCTCAGGTTATCCTGATCTATCTCTATAGTTCTGCTGCTATAGGCTTAGACTGCTGGAGGACATAGGGACCCCTTTTTCATCATTCTGCTTCATTCTATCTCTATTCTCCCACTCTGCAGAATCTATTAGTTCAATCTCTAACGTTCTGCTCTCTCTGCTTTTTCTCATAGTAGCTTCATCTGGTCTGTTCCTGTTTGGCTGTGACTCCATCCTGGAGAGAAATATCAGCTGTGCTGCTGCCATCAACACCTTTGTTTCTAGATGTTGGAGCTTGGCCTGTTTTCCAGTGTAGTCCTGTTTCTCTGACTGTGACTAACTGGATGTGCTCTCTTCATCCTCTGACTCAGCTCGTCTGCCTGGCTGTGTGTTTCCTGGACGGGGCCGCCTTTTACAGCTGCTTTTTGTATCTATGCTTCTTTTTCTATGTCTGCTTCTGTCTCCTTGAACCCCAGTGGGCCTCAGCAGATGGCCGCTCACACTGAGCCTGGTTCTGCTGGAGGTTTCTTCCTGTGATGGGCTACCGTATAAAACCTCGACCTCAATGCTATTTCTGACATTTTGAATTGAAAAGGCTTCCTGGATGGGAAGCAAAACATCTTCAAACTTGGAAACAAAGTCCAGTGGATTGTTTTTTTTTTTTACTTTTTTCCTCTCCACTGTTGCTACAAGCATGGTTAGTGTGAGGGATTGCTGAAGAGTCAATGAGTCGATGCAATCAGCTGGAAAGTGCCTCGAGATGACGTGTTGTGAATTGGCGCTGTAGAAATAAACTGAATTTAATTGTCTGTCATCTTGCAGCTTTAACATGACAACGTGAGAGTTTCTTAAAATGTAAAGTGGTTTGAACAGTTCTGCTAAAAAGCCAGACGCTCAAAACCTTGATGTCAATCTGATGCATTCCTAAAAACAAAGCACCCATTACCAGTGAAAGTCCCCCCCCCCGTCTTCATAACAACAAATAAAGACAACTCTCCATGCCTGTAGAGCAATAACGGGGTGTCGCATATTACAAAGAAGGTCAAGTATGGATGAGCGTGTGTGTTGTATAGTGGTCGGGGTAAACGGTGCACAACACGGACAAATTGAGATGCTCTAACAAAGCAATTACATCTTCTAATAAAGCTGTAATTGTGTTTCATTATTCCAAGACGACATCTATTTGCATCATCTTTTATTTCCTCGCTCAACGACTGGTGTCTGCTCACTAACCTCTGCCTGGCTCTCACAATGCCTATTATGCTTACAGTAGTGATCACACAGACAGAGAAAACAAATAAGAACAACGCACGCTCATAACGCACACGCTCATAACCAGACAATGAAGCGAGGAAAGCCTCCAGCGTCACGGGCTAGATCTCTCCATTGAGAACCTGTAATTATAGACCCTGTCTCAAGATAAATCAATTAACGGCAACATATAGCTTTTAATTTAATCCGTAGCTAATTAAAGAGAGGAGACATGGGGGAGATGCGATGGGGAGAGGAGGGGGGAGACAAAGTGGTGGTACTAGTGGAGGTAAGACACTAGGGGAGTCCCTACAGTTCAAGCATGCAGTAGAGAGATGATTGAAGTGAATTCCTCTGGCAGTGAGGTTTGGGATCCCTGATGTTAGCTCAGTCCTACAAAGCATCACCTGGAGCTGTCTGACTGACAGGTGACACTTTAATTGAGATAATTTAGCAGCTCATTAGGAGAGAAAGATTTAGCCTTGAGGAAGGCGGGGAAGCAATGAAGCGGGGTGTTCGTGTTTGTGTCGGGGTCGAAGGGAACTAAAAGTACTAATAGAGCAATTTGCCTGGAAGGCATTCCCTTTTTTTTTTGGTTTGCAAGTTAAAAGTTACACATGACCTCTCATAAAACAAAAGTGGGAGAAGGAAGCTATTCTTGGCTATGACTTTCATTCATCCTATTGATACACTTTATTTATACCGGTGCTGGGAAAGTTATTTCCAAAAGGAATTATATCTCATATTATAAGTTATCTTTGTTTGAAAGTTATACGTTTCTTAACAATATTACCAGCTGTGTAAATCGGAGGTCTTCAACAACAGGGGGTCCATAGATGGGAGTTGCAAAAGTTTTAGTTGAATAGACTTTTTCTTTTTATATTCCCCCTACAATTTTTCCCACTAATTGAAATGTCTTTAAATCCACATTAACATAATTGGTAAAAAGATAAATGGAGGCAGAAGATGTCTTTCAGTCATCAATGCTCACATTCAGCGACACACAGGAGCTCTTTCAAACCTGGGCACCGTTTCATTCACAACACCTGTCCCATCAACCAGGAATCAGAATCAGAAATACTTTAATTTGATATAACACAATTTTATACAGTATATATAATTAGGAGGTACCCGCTCCATCTTGCCATCACTTTCGGGACTTTGGCCTGGAAAACGTTGAAGACCCCTTGTGTAAAGTAATAAGCCTGGTTTATGCTCAGAAACCAGGTCGTCTGCGTGTGTGTCGCAGTTAACGCAGATATGCCCCTCCCCGCCCCCCTTCCGCAGACACTCTGGTTCACCTCCCCAAAATTGTAGGTGACCACAGACAGTGCAGCAGATAGCATCCCAGGGAGGAGAGAAAGGAGGCCTCTGATTGGTCAATTCTACATCCCCTCTACACTATGGGCCGTATTTATCAAAGGTTTGCGTGTATAAAAATGTGAGCTATTTCACTGCGCACGCTAAAAAATGTACAAACTGATCTATCAACAGCGTGCTAAAAGGATTTGCTCTTTAAAACGTGCTAAATAGCGCCTCTTATCCATTTAGTACTTTTTCTGCAATGAATATGCAATATGGGGCGTTTACACACAAAAGTGCGTCTTGTGGGAGGAGAACATGTAAATATATTAATTTAGCACTCGCAAAGTGATTTATCAAACCTGAAAGCAATTTTGCTAACGGTATCTGACTCTATATTTAACACGTTTCAAAAGAAGGTGCAAATGGTCTGTATGCGTAATTGCGCACACATGGCAGCGGTTATTGTCGCAAGAAGGAGACATCGAAATGAAGCAAGGAGACGCAGAGAACGCATTTTTTCACTCCGTGTTAATATTTTTGGAATGAACGAGGAAACGATCATCAAAACATATCGTTTATCCAGCATTGCCATTTTGGAGCTGTTGGGGGAACTCAGAATGGATTTGGAGCCAGCCACAAGGAGGACCCACGCAACACCAGATATCACAAAACTCCTTGCAACGTTGCACTTTTTTGCATCTGGGTCATTCCAGCGTACGGTTGCAGCGAGAGCTGGGATCTCCCAATCTCGTTTTTCAGAAGTGCTGTCTGATGTTCTAAATGCCATGTCGCCCTGACGCCCTACCGGAGAACCCCGACCTCTGCGTCTGTGGAGCAACATGCCAATGCTGCGGAGATGTGTACGCGCAGACATCTCATCCACAGTCCCATTGTGAGCCATTTGGTATGTGCATTTTTCTACAGGCCAATACAAAACACCTGTTTTTTTTTTGTTTTTTTTTAATGCAGTGAAGTAGAAATTCAGCCACATACCACCTTAGGGAATAAAGGTAGCCAAGGTTTATTTATTTATTTATATATATATATATATATATATTTTTTTTTTTTTTTGGAGGGGTGGGGGTGTCACTGTAAGATTAAAATTTCTTAATGCACTAGTTTGCACAAACTACTTTGCCGCAAAACACAAAACGCGCAAAACCATCATTTAAATAGGGCGTCTCCAACAGTTTTGCACCTGCCACCAGTTACGCAATCACTCTTGTTAAATCACCCGCAAACCATGGTTCAGCCCCTCGCGCAAAATTCCAGTTTGCGAGCGCAAATTACTGCACGCAAAATTGGATCTTGATAAATCTGGCCCTATGTAAATATATTAATTTAGCACTCGCAAAGTGATTTATCAAACCTGAAAGCAATTTTGCTAACGGTATCTGACTCTATATTTAACACGTTTCAAAAGAAGGTGCAAATGGTCTGTATGCGTAATTGCGCACACATGGCAGCGGTTATTGTCGCAAGAAGGAGACATCGAAATGAAGCAAGGAGACGCAGAGAACGCATTTTTTCATCCCGTGTGAATATTTTTGGAATGAACGAGGAAACGATCATCAAAACATATCGTTTATCCAGCATTGCCATTTTGGAGCTGTTGGGGGAACTCAGAATGGATTTGGAGCCAGCCACAAGGAGGACCCACGCAATACCAGATATCACTAAACTCCTTGCAACATTGGATCTCCCAATCTAGTTTTTCAGAAGTGCTGTCCGACGTTCTAAATGCCATGTCGCCCTGACGCCCTAACGGAGAAACCAGACCTCCCCCCTGCGCCTGTGGAGCAACATGCCAATGCTGCGGGGATGAGTACAGTACGCGGAGTAATCTCATCCACAATCACTTCTTGTGAGCCATTTGGTCTGTGCATTTTTCTACAGGCCAATACAAAACACCAGTTTTTTGTTTTTTTTACTGCAGTGAGGTAGAAATTCAGCCACATACCACCTCTCTCTCTCTCTCTCTCTCTCTCTATATATATATATATATATATATATATATATATATATATATATATATATATATATTGGAGGGGGTGGGGGTGTCACTGTAAGATTTACATTTCTTAATGCACTAGTTTGTACAAACTACAAACTACTTTGCCGCAAACCACAAAACGCGCAAAACCATCATTTAAATTGGGCGTCTCCAACAGTTTTGCGCCTGCCACCAGTTACGCAATCACTCTTGTTAAATCACCCGCAAACCATGGTTCAGCCCCTTGCGCAAAATTCCAGTTTGCGAGCGCAAATTACTGCACGCAAAATTGGATCTTGATAGATCCGGCCCTATGCGTATTTCCTGTTTGGTACCTAATGGCAGAAACTGCGCATGTGAGACCAGATATACATCCCGGTGTCCATAAATAATGTAATTATGGTATTAAAATTACTTATTTCTAACCTTAACTCTTTAAAGAATGCTAATACACATCTTTAAAGAAAATGTTTTATAGCTTTCGTGAGACAATTTTGGTGCTTTTTGCATTTACTCCGTTAAACAGCTTCTCTGGCGTCATCGTCGGACATGCTCAGAGCAGTCGGGCAAAATATGATTAAACTCTGTTTATCTGCATTTTAGTAGTTTCTTTAGATTACGCACTATATACCATAATGTTAACATGAAAGGAAAACATAAAACCGAAAAAGACTAGACTAGACCGGAAATAGCGAAGGATTCCATTTCCGGTGCGGATCATGAACAGACGAGTGACAAAACAGAAAGGATAATTAAGGCGTTCATTTTCTCAAGAAACACATTATTAACCTTTAACACATATTTTAGTAAGCTTGCCATTTTGGGGGCGGGAAAAGGTCTTTTTAACAAAATAAAGTCGAGGGTGACCTGGATGTATATCTGGATGCACAAATGAGCTGATGGCGAATGCGCGGGACGGATCGTGCTTCCGGGATGGATCGGGTAGTGACATGGCATGGCGCTTGAAATCAAGAAGAGCTCCAGCCCCACTCCCACTAGCCTCGTGAGACCATCCTGATCTCGCAAGCTTTCAAGGTTTCACTCGCAGATCAGTCCGGAGACTCTCCGTTAAAGAAAATTTGGAGCCGTTCACCAAACGAACGTCCAATCAGCGTTGGCTTTGAGGCGGGTTGAGGTGTGACACAACGAGAAGCGCGACAGTTCAGTCTAAAGAACATGGCGGCTTCAGCCGATGAAACTAGCGTTAGCGTGGCTATCGAGCAAGTTTTATGGGAATTACAGAGTATTTCTTCACTGAAAGAAGAGCAAAACACTGCTCTGGAGGCTTTTCTCAGAGGAAAAGATGTTTTTGCTCTTCTCCCGACTGGTTTCAGCAAGAGTTTGCTCTATCAATCGGCTCCTTTTCGTCGTCGCTCTGTTACGTCATATGCTTCATTGGTCTGATTGGTTTATTTGGCCCGTCTATCACCAACATAGGCCAATCAGCTAACCAGTATTTTCGCCCCTTCCCAAAATTACTTCAACCGAAGGTTTCCAGATGGATATGTGGAGCAAATCCATCTGGCGGAGTCAGGTTAATAGAAAGGTATGGGGCATTGCAGGCTAACAAAGAAGCCAAATGACCCCCATTTCAAAGGAGTGAACCCGTTCATCCATTTCAGTATGCATGTTTTCTAAGCTAAAATAAGGCTTTGTTGTGCAACTGTATAAAACCTGGAACTCAACGCTATTTCTGACATTTTGAACTGAAAAAAACTTCCTGGATAGAGGAGAAACGTCTTAAACCTTGGAAACAAAGTCCAGTGGATTGTTGGTTTTTTTGTTTTGTTTTTAGAATCTTTTGTTGTTGCAAATCTTCCAAACATTTGCAATATTTAGGTCTTGAAAATAGAAAGTTTTCATGGTCAGTCCTTTATCACATTTTTTCTGTTGAGTCTGTCCCTTTTTGAACATTTAAAGAAGCCATTTTTTTACCACAAAATGTACTTTTAAGATAAAAGTTACAGGTAATGTAATTCTATTTAAATGTTGGGATGATTGACGTTGAGTCTCATTATATGGATTTATCTTCATGTTTCACATTCACGAAGGATATGCTGTGTTTATTTCTGAATATAAAGCATGCTTCCGTCAAACAAAGCCCACTAACAAGGCTTCCCACCTCTGCCTTCAGCAGTCACTAAGTGAAAGAACAGACTTCTCCATTGTTATCTCTCCTGCTTCCTTTATCCTTTCATCAGTGGTCACGAGGAGGAAAGTAATTCCAGCCAGGTTCTACTTAACACCTTCAATTTGTCTTGAGCTGTTCCAGCCCCCTGTGCCTCCACCCCCTCCCCTTCATCCTCCTCCACCCTCCATCGCAATGCCCGTCTCCCTCCTCTATCTTTCCATCTCGATATGTCACTCGGCTTCTCGCTCTACTCCTCCCGTCTCCCTTTTTCGCTCTCTTCCACTGGTGGCTCCCCCTCTCCCCCTCTCTCTCTCTCTCTCAAGGTGATGGAGGCGGGTGTGTGTGGGTCTCAAAGAGCACGCCTCAGGGATTATACAGCCGCTTGCATGAAAGATTCATGATTCTCAGGAGTGTGCATGTGTATGTGTGTGTTGCAGAAGCTGGGGCACTGTCTGGAAAAGGGGAACATGGAGAGACTGAGAAAATAGGGGGGAAAAAAAGGATGTGGGGGACGGAGGGCACAGAATCTGAAACAAATTGATGGTGCACAGCTTGACTAACTCACCATGTGGTGATTATACCTCTGGCTTTTTTGCACACTCTTGCGAACGCCATCTTGGTCAGGCATGAATCAAACAAATGACCAATAAGAACAGTTGGAACTGGAAACAGATATGTGCTTATACTTAAGGTTGCTGGGAAAACACCCAGAAACGATCCTGTCTGATTCAATTTGCTTGGTTTCCCACGATCGAACCCTCTAGAAACCTGATGTCAGCTTACTGTTTCTTGGAGGATTGTCTGTCTGCAACAACAACTTCAATTAAGGCTGTTGGTTTCAAAGTGAGGCTGAAGAGGTTTAAGTTTCTCCTTCTTAAATTCAATTCTATTCAGTTTATTTCTATAGCTCCAATTCACATCATGTCATCTCAGGTCACTTTCCAGTTCACCAGATCATCCAGTCATATTGATTCAAAGTTTTCTATCTAAGGAAAACCAGCTGATTGCATCGACTCATTGACTCTTCAGCAATCCCTCACACTAAGCATGCTTGTAGCGACAGTGGAGAGGAAAAACTCCCTCTGAACAGGAAGAAACCTCCAGCAGAACCAGGCTCAGTGTGAGCGGCCATCTGCTGAGGCCCACTGGGGTTCAAGGAGACAGAAGCAGACATAGAAAAAGAAGCATAGATACAAAAGGCAACTGTCAACCAGCTCCACAGGCGGCCCCGTCCAGGAAACACACAGCCAGGCAGACGAGCTCCGAGCCAGCTCCCATGTCAGAGGATGAAGAGAGCACATCCAGTTAGTCACAGTCAGAGAAACAGGACTACACTGGAAAATAGTGCTTCACAGCATTCAATGCAGGACCAGCGGATTATGCAACAGCTTCTTCCCCACTGCCGTTAGACTGCTGAACTTGAATAAAATGGAGGGAAAAAAGCACTGAATGTTGGAAAAACTGTAAATCATATACCTTTCTTATGTTTACATTTGATCATTATGTTTACATTTTATTACTGCTTCACTTTAGAAATAGAAATGTCTTGGGAGCTGTCATGAATTAAATTTCATTTTTTGTATACACTCTGTGTACAAAACAGTAATTGTCATGATGCAATGGTTTTACTAGCCCATATGCAGATTCACAGACACAGAGGGAGGATTAAAAGTCCAATATTTACTAACTCTAATTTACTAACTTTATTAACTCAGAAGAATCACAGGTTCAAGGCTCAGACAGGCATGGTGGCACAGGTAAGACACGCGATCCAGCACAGAGAGAAAATCACATACAGCTTATATAGGGAGCTTCCTTAATTAGCAGAATGTCAAACAGCTGATCAAGCTGAGTCCAAGCTCCCCAGACTTGGATCCACGGCGCCCTCTGGTGGGCAAAGTCCCGGATCCTGACAGTACCCCCCCCCCCCTCAAGGGCGGATTCCAGACACCCCAAAGATAAAAAAAGAAACAACTCGCCCATGGAGGGCGAAGGGCGAACCAGGGATGCCAGGAAGAGTCTCAGGTGGCCAGCCATGAAACCAGCATCAGAGCAGAGTCTCAGAAGCTGCAGGGGCCTTGGAGGAGGGCGTCACCTCCGCTTCAGCAGGAAGCACCGGGAGAAACTCTGTCTCCGCTTCAGCACGAAGCCCCGGGAAGGACGCCTTCTCCGCTCCCGCAGCTCTGCAACAGGTCCGCCCACTACGGCTCCACATCCAGAGCAGAGGAAGCCGTCAACTGCGGCTCCACCTCAGGAACAGAGGAAGCCACCGACCGTGGCTCCACCTCAGGAACAGAGGAAGCCACCGACCGTGGCTCCACCTCAGGAACAGAGGGATCCACCGATGTGGCTCCACCTCAGGAGTCTCTGGAAGGCGCAGAGCAGGCTCAGGGGTCTCTCAGACGGCACAGAGCAGGCTCAGGGGTCTCTCAGACGGCACAGAGCGGGCTCAGGGGTCTCCTAGACGGCACAGAGCGGGCTCAGGGGACTCCTAGACGGCACACAGCGGGCTCTCCAGGAGCGCGTAGAAGGAGTCTGCGGGGCTAGTCTGTTGGCTGGATCGTTCTGTCATGATGCGATGGTTTTACTACCCCATATGCAGACTCACAGACACAGAGGGAGGATTAAAAGTCCAATATTTATTGGAACTCAGAAGAATCACAGGTTCAAGGCTCAGACAGGCATGGTGGCACAGGTAAGACACACGATCCAGCACAGAGAGAAAATCACATACAGCTTATATAGGGAGCTTCCTTAATTAGCAGAATGTCAAACAGCTGATCAAGCTGAGTCCAAGCTCCCCAGACTTGGATCCACGGCGCCCTCTGGTGGGCAAAGTCCCAGATCCTGACAGTAATAAAGTTTGACTAAGTCGAGTAAAACATTAAGTCAAGTATGTTACCCCGCAAACACCCTCATCAATTAGACGTAATGGTTTTAAGGCTAAATCTGGACGGCCTGTTGTAGGCTTGATTTTGTCCAGAAATAATTGTTGAAAATTGGGCTGTTTGGTGGGTCTGATTTTGATTCGTGTTCTGTTTGGATGCAAATCATGTCGCCTTCTCAACCAATTTTTTTTCACTAGGAAACATCTTGCTGCTGAAGTTACGCAAAATAACCGGTAAGTTAAATCATAGAATGCCAGTTAGCCTAAATGGTCATCGGGTTTTTAAGGTTTTTATTCATTTTAACTACTTACAGAAAGTCCATACATCATGGGCCAAATTCATGGTACCATTTAAGTTTGATTACTTGTTTGCTAAAAGCACGACTGTAACCCATATCTTTTAACATTAAACAGTTTTTAAATCAGATTTAAATTATTATGAAGTGGGGACTTCAGCTTTTTATGTGCAATAGACGCCAGAAGCAGCAGAGAATCCAAAAATCACCAAATTCAGTTTTTAGCAGCTTTTCTATTCATGCTCGGAGCTAGGTAGATGATAGGAAATTGCAACATGTCATAGCAGGAAGAACTGGGATCCATCCAGATGACATCAGGTTCCAATTTTTACCCGACAATGGCATCAGGCAGTCACCACGCTGTAGTCACTTTTCATGGAGCTGCGCAGGCAGCCAGGTTAAAAATAGTCGTTATCTTTAAATTACGCAAGCTGTATAAGTGTGGGTGAGTTGCTACGGGCTCTGGCAATGTGAAACCAAATCCCGGGGCTCAGTGTGAGCGTTACATTCACAGAGGTTTATAACATGAAAGAAACTATCCTTCAGAGTCATGTTGCTGCTTTCAGGAACAATAAAAATATGTGAAAATTAGTGGTCTTCTGTTTGTTTTGTTTTTTGCGGCACTAGTGGCTCGATTTTTCGACAGTAGGCTGACATGAGGGAAGGGGAGAGTTTTGAACCAAGGTCACCCACGTCAAGGGCTAAGGCCCTCATACATGGGTCGTGCGCATTAACCGCTGCGCCACCTGCACAGCCTTAATTTCACTTTCACACTTTTTTAGTACATACATACATTTTATAATGTAAAGCAATTCTCCTTTTGTCAGTTCAAGTTGGGAAATCGTAACTCGTAACATAAGGACTTGCCAAGAGCCCTCAATCAGAGGAAGTGCACAATGTCAAGTGGCTCTTGGTGCAGAGCCACTTTGTTTATTTGCTATGGCACAGGTTCAAGCACTGGTAGACAAGGGTATGTGACTTAAATATGTCATGATTTTCATAAGAGATCCGACCCACATGCAGTAAACCACTCAGAGAACCAGGGTAAAAGTTTGAACAGGTTTATTGATAAGGACAGCTGGGGTTGGATTCAGGAAACTCAGTGTGCTGGTGAACCGGAACTGGAAGAGGAAAGGGAAGTATCAGCGGTTAGTTCAGGATCGGTGGGAACTTTGAGCGATGGCTGGAGAGACAGAGAAAACGGGAGTCACGTTGGTTGAGAAGACCTCTTCTCCCAGAATCCAGTTAGTGTGGGTTTATCCAGAGGTAGAGACTCATTGTAGGGCAGACAGGTTAAGACTTGGTTGGATCCTGAGGAGCTATTGAGTGGACTGTCACTTGGGAATCCAGGAGGACTTGAACGGAACTTGTGGAGATTAATCCCCTGCTCAGTGTGAGACTCAAACAATCCTTCCGGGGGAAGAAGGCCAAACATCCAGCTTGCAGGAAGGCTTCCTGCCGAAAAGCCAAAGACAAGCCAAGGTTAGGCTCGGCAAAAAACAAAGACTCAGTTAGACTCAGCAAAACTCAGCTTGGCTAGAGTACCCAAAACTGGCAAACACTCTGGCGCCGAGGTAGTCCACCGCTCAAATACTCCTCAGGAATGAGCCAACCAGCCGCAGGTGTGTGGGAGACCCAACGAGAACAGGGTGCCACCTGGTGGTGGAGGGAGAGAACAACACAAAAACACAACCCACACAAACTGGATTCCTAACAAAATATTTTTTAATTTGCTTCTGGCTTGTTTCTAAACTTTTATATAAAATCTTATTTTTCTAACAAATGCTTAAACTTTATTAGAAGAGTCAATAACAGCCCAGGGGAGAATTTCAGTGTGGATAGACATTTTTCCTTGGCTCTTCCTTTCTTAAACCTCTTCCAAAACACTTAGGTTATCATGAGCTATTTTATGCATTTGTGCTGCTATAGACTTAGACTGCTGGAGGACATAGGGACCCCTTTTCATCATTCTATCTCTATTCTCCTATTCTGCAGTGTTTGTTAGTTTAATCTCTAACCTTCTGCTCTCTATGCTTTTTTTCATCATAGTAGCTTCATCTTATCTGTTCCTCATTGGCTGTGACTCCATCCAAATATCAGCTGTGCTGCTGCCATCAACACCTTTGTTGCTAGATGTCGGAGCTTGGCCTGTTTTTCAGTGTAGTCCTGTTTCTCTGACTGCTGGAGGTTTCTTCCTGATAAAAGGGAGGTTTTCCTCTCCACTGTCGCTACAAACATGCTTAGTGTGAGGGATTGCCTTCGAGCCAATGAGTAGATGTAATCAGCTGGTTTTCCTTAGATAGAAAACTTTGAACCAATCTGACTGAATCATCTGGTGAACTGGAAAGAGCCTTGCGATGACATGTGTTGTGAAATTGCGCTATAGAAATTCAAATTCAAATGAATTCAGTTTATTTAGCCCTAAACCAATGTCATAATAACATCTAGTGTTTAGGGGGATGACCCTTCTAACTGAGACACAGTTCATTTTTAATATAGATTCTCTATGTGTTCAATCTTGAAGACAATTTCTAACCCAGAGCAAATTCCTTCCTCCCAGTCTGCTTGTCGGCCTGATAAAACGTAGACAAACTGAATAATCTGTTCCTCACTGCCAGAGACAGTGAATTGAATTTAATCCATAGTTAACTTTTTGACTTCTTACCTGTAGTTCTCTTTTCTAAGTTCTATTTTCAGTATCCTAATAAAAAGAGCTTGAGCACAACTGTGATCATTGCAAATGAACCCCTGCCTTTAAATTTATTTGAATGTTTGTTTGGGTTTATTTTTATTGGAGATGTTCTTACCTTGATGCAAAGTAACCATGGCTACTAGAATTAGGTTAATATATATCACCTTGGCATTCCTAATTTTACTATTTTAACTGTGTTTAGCCTTGACTATATTGACATAAAGTTAGGTTTTCTCACTTCCAAATCCGTTTTTCTGTGTTTATTGCCTACAATTGCTTTAAGTAGTCTGTTTTAAATGAGAATTTTGTAAAGGGTATTCTTTTTTTGGTTTATTTACATCCCAGAAAGAAGTTACACAGAGCTATCACAAGAAAAATGGGATTAGAAATTAGATTGGGATTATGAATCATTCATGATCCACAGACATACAAAAAAACCACACCGTTCAAGAAAAGGACAAAAATATCTCCAAAAAAGAGCCTCCAATTCAGAGACAGCAGCAAGAAAAAAAAACACAATGCCACATTGTTTTATTGATTGCGTGTTAGAATGCAGCGAGCTGGTGGCGAGAGCAAAAGAGCCAGGCAATAAGAAATGAGGGATTGAGATGGGGGAGGATGTTGTGGGTGAGGAAGGACGGATGAAGGGTAGAGCAGAAAGTAACAGACAGCAGCCAGGGATGAATGAGTAACAGATATGTTACATTAAGACAGACAGAAGTAAAAACTAAAAAAGAAAGTCAGAGAGAACTAATTATACAGCCATTATACCCCCCCACACACACACACACACACACATACACACACCATGGAGTGCCAGCGAATGGGAGAGGCTGAGCACCTACTATTCCACTGACCTTGGAGGTCACTTGGAGGAAAGCAGCATTAATCAAACTGACCCCCGGACTCAGGCGGATGATAGTAATGTTCACAATAACCCCCCAGCCCCCTCACACACAACCAAAATCTAAAGCGCCCCCACCAATCCTCTTGCACCACCACCTATCTATATTCCATCACCTTTATTCTTGCTGCTGCTCTCCCCCCTCTTTTTAAATCTCTTCCCTCCGTATTATCCATCTCTGTTTTACCTCCTCTTTTGTATGCCACTGACTCCCCCCGGCCACACGCGGCAAATTACCCCATCACCACTCTTTGTTAATGGACTTCTAAATATCAGTGCTTGCCTGCAGACATGCCGTTCAACATTTACATGGCATAGGCAACCCGCAGATGTATAGGTATCAATTTGTTTGTTTTGCTCACTGGCTCTGTGAATGCTTTTGCATAAGTATCTGGCAGAGAACCAGAAGCACATGTTTATGGGCGTGTGTATGTATGGAAATGTGGACGTTTAGGGCTTTACATGCTCTCATCAAAGCCGTGAATGTCACCATAATTTCTGATTTATGGCAATCATATTTTCAGGGTGGAATAAACCAAACAGTATACAATTTCAAGAAGTTTGAAGAACAAGAATGATTTATACAAGTTTATTTTTAATTGCTGATATTTTACAATCAACACAGGGTAAAATATATACATACCCCCAACACTCTGCTATTTGTGTCCCTTAACATGTTTCATTGAAACCAAACGCGTTCTGTCGACATGACCAAAGTGCTGCCCTGATTTGTATTTGGTCATCTGACTGTTAAGGTGGTCTGCCTGTGGCATAGCAGGTTCAAGAGGCAATGACTTGCTGTGGAGACCCCCTGAAGTGATGAGCAGCGAAAAGGGCTCATATTTTACTTTTGAAGTGCTTGTTACACTGCCATGGAGCTAACTTTAACATGATACTTAGATTTTCAACAACGCTGAGTTCCAAATCCTTCTGGACACCCACCGTTAGCCAGTTCTGTCTGTCACATGACTGGTTCTAATGAGCAAATTATGGCCAAGTTTTAGCTGTGAATGTTAATTTTGAGCCCAAATTCCTTCCTTACCCCATCAATTAGTACCCTCTACAGTACTAGTACCCCCTGAAGCAGCAATTAGTTCATATGCTCCGCTTATCTTGAACAGACTCCAAGAAGACTGAGAAGATCCCCAGTTCTTTGAAGTCAAAGTTAAAAAACAATTTTTTTTAGAACTGACTGTTGAAGTTAAAGCATTAACTGAGTTGTCAATTAGTTTTCTACCTCAGAACAAAAGGAGCCAGTGTTTGAGGTGGAAAGACAAATTCAACAAAACGTTTATTTAAGACGGAACTGCAGTGAACAGCCTCGGTGTCTAAGGCAAGAACCTCTGCAGGAGAAGAACACAGGTTAGTGACCACATCTATCTGGCAGAGGATGATTATGAATGTGTGAGACACTAACCTAGTCTTAAAGATCAATCCGAGCCCAGAGGATAAGGTAGGTTCTAGCCGGTAAGATGTCAACGAGATGTGGCCGGCGCCACCTAGAAAATCCCAGATGCTGGTCTCTTGGAGGTCAGGGAAAAAGCAGGAGATCAGAACTGAGCAGACAAAGGAAGGCAGGATAATCCAGAGGGCGACCACAGCCAGTGTCCAAGACATGCGTGGTAGTCAGAGCAAGGAGATCAGAGGTAAAAAGAGGTGCCGAAGGGAAATCCCTAACCAGTGTTGGGCACGTTACTTTGAAAAAGTAATTAGTTATAGTTACTAGTTACTTCTCCCAAAAAGTAACTGAGTTACTAACTGAGTTACTCCACAATAAAAGTAACTAGTTACTAGTAAAAGTAACTATTGCGTTACTTTTGCGTTTCTCGCCCCCGTAAACCTCACCACCCAGCCCACACCTTCTCGCCGTGTGTTTCCAAAGCCAGCTGAATAGAGAGGACGACAAAGACAAGAACCTGCAGAGAGTTTAGCATTTCTTGTAACTCAACGTAAATGACATCAGGGGGGAACGCGATGTGAAGTTTTTTAACAGGGCATTCAGATCTGGTGAGTATATGAAATTAATAACTGGGGATGTCTAATTCTCAAATCCTGTGTGTTTGGGTTGTTATAGATACTGTAACATCTATCTATCTAGATGTATACTCTGTGTGTGACATAACATATGGATCTCCATCCCTGCCACAAAGGCCATCAAATAATGTTTAAAATAAAAAATACAGTAGGTTGAAAAGGCAGAGTATCCATCCATCCATCCATCCATCCATCCATCCATCCATCCATAACTCCATCCATCCATCCATCCATCCAGATTTCTCCCTTTCTCCATATAGGCTATCATTTGATTGTTCACACTCTCCATAGTTCTCCTGTGGCGCGAGGACAGGGCGACTGTTGCGCGCCTTTAGCGAGCATGCGCGTTTCCTGTCGCTTGCGCGGTGACTCTTGCCGCCTGCGCTGTGCGGAGATGCAGAGGAAACCGTTATGTGGTGGGGAAACGCAGCTCGACGTAACACCGGTATTTCCATGTGGAAAACGCTGTTTTGCTGCTGGAGTCATCCTCACTCTCCATCTCTCTGTGTGTGCTGTACGTTAACACCCACCAGCAGAAACACCCACCTACCAACTGACAGACGGAATCTCACTATACATCAGCCATTCTCATCCTCCCCTCTCTCATGACAAGGTGCGCACCTCTGGATGACCTAAAAAATAATCTTTAATATCTCTTAAACAAAAGTAGCACAAACAATATTTTTTCTGCACAAATCTGCACTAACGTTGCACTAACCATTCAGTCTATTTGCAGAGTTTTTTGACGTGGGTGGGGTGTCAGCTTCACGCAGCTGCGCACGAGTCCTATCATGAAAAAAGGTTCATTGTGCGACCTGAGTAACACGCAGTAACGGGGTGTCTGCAATGGTAACTGCGTTATAGTTACAGTCAAAGTAATTAGTTAGATTACTCGTTACTAAAACAAGGTAACGGCGTTAGTAACGCGGTTACTTTCAACGCCGTTAGTCCCATCACTGTCCAGAACAGAGTCGGGGAGCAGTACCGGGTTTGGGAAACAGGCAGGCAGAAATCCAGCAGGAGTCTGTAGACAGCTTAGACAAACAGATCAGAACGAGGACAAGAAGGCTCAGAAGTCAAGAGGCAGAATGGGTCAGGATCAGGCAATCAGAACACACAGCAATGCTGGAGAACTCACGCTAAAGGTTTAAATAATCTGGCTCTGATGACTGGTTTGAAGGCTGGTTAAATAGAGGCTGAAGCAGGTGGATCAGATGAACGGTAATGAGAACTGGGCAGAAATAAACAGGTGAGTGGAATGAGTAATCAGACCAGTCATCAGCACCAAATTCATGACATTAGTTTAAGGTTGTGGTCCAACAGTTTTATTTGTTTTACTACCTGCTTTTATCATATTTTATCATATTTTCATCTTTTCTTGCTTTTATTCTGCTTTTGTTTTTCTTCTATTTCATGTAAAGCACTTTGAATTGTTCTTGTACTGAATTGTGCTATTCAAATAAACTTCCCTTGCCTTGCCTTTCCTTGCCTTGCTTTCCCGGTAGTGACCTAAACCCGAATTGGTCATAATAAAAAAGACTTGTAACTCCACTTAGACTTGAACACAAATGTTTCATAACTTGACTTGGATTTCACCATTTTGACTTGAAATGACTTGATGCTCTCATTAAAATCAAAAGTGTAGCACACAAAAAAATATTTGGGAAAATAAAATATTGATACCTTTAGTTAGCTCACAACATCAGTCTTTCAGAGATATTTCATTATGAATTCTTAGTTAATTCTTTTTTTTTTAACATAGGCTTCGGACTTTCTCGCGATTTCTTTGAGGCTACAATGACTTGAGACTTACTGGCAACGTGTTTCCTATTGATTTGGAACAACCTTAGCCAACAGGTAAAGTGGTTCTTTTTGACCGTGGCTACTAAGACTTAGACTTACTTAGACTTTAGACCCATTTACACAACCCGTTCTAAACCGTGCAGAGGTCGGTCCGAGCATGATAACCGTGATAACTGTTGAGTCTAAATGGCACGCACAACTGAAACTGATTGTGCCAGCACAACCGGACCGCGCTAACATGGTACTAGTTCATCAGTAGGGCTCAGCGGCATTCAGTTCTGGCTCGGTTCTCTGATAACAAAGCGGGCGTGAGTAGACCGCATCATCTCCTTACAGAAGTGTCATATCCACTTCCCAAGAGCCGACTCTGTCAAGTATATTCACCAAAGGCTGCCTCCTTCGCCTAAATGTTATGGGCGCTGCCATGTTGGTTTGCTTGTTTACCTCTAGGGAGCAGTAGTACCGTAGATTGTCACTATCAGGTGAGGAACCGTGCTATTGTGGGGTGTAAATGGTAAATGGGTAAAAGGAACCAAGCTTAGCTTAACTGATCTAAGCTCGGGACGGATCGGTTATCAGAGGGTAGAGTAAATGGGGCTTTAGACTTAGACAGTGTGTATATAAAGAGTGTGTTATTTGGACACAGTGACACCAACAATGTTAGGAGAGGGGATGATAACTGTACCATCAATCAAACATTTTTTTTTTTTTGGCAATGTCATTCTGTTTATCCATTTCCCGGGGTACTAATGCTTTAAACAATAGATAGAATATTGTTAACTGAAATTTACTGCCATTGGATTCAGTGAGATATTCGATTAGGACAATTATTGCAAAAACATTAAGCCTCTGAGACAAAATGAATACCATTGTAATGACAGTGACAATGTAGAAGCTTCACTTTATCTCAGCCTCTAATCAAACAACTGGGCCCCAATAGAGTTTATTGGATTCAACCAGCTCCGGTTCACTGATGTCAATCCTCCAAGCAGTCGGTTAAAAATAAAGTCAACAAGCAAGTCTGCGTTGTGGTCCAGTGTGTCAGTCAGGCAGAAAGCAATCAATACTCCTGGGATCCTAACTGAATAAGGTGTATATGCGAGCGCCCATGTCTGTGCGTGCATGCATGCTTTGGGGGATGGTTGCAACAGGCTGGGTTAATCTGCCAGGGCTTGTCTGTGCTGATGATAGTATTGATCTGATGAAGACCATCTGAAGGTCAGGATGCGTTTCCTTTGTTTGTGCAACTTTGATCAAGATCCTGTCTCGGGTAGAACAGCTGAGACTATGTCATGTAGTAGAGAGGACACAGTAAAATGGTTTCCCGGATTTTTCTGGCTGTGATTATCATAAAATACAAAGCGAGCTGTCAGGTCCAGAAGCCTACTACTTTTTGACTGACACCACCACTACCATTTCCCCTTTATGGGTTATTACCATTATATCAGAGCCATGAAACACAGGCCGGGCTTGTTAGTGCTTAATTATTCATTTAGATCCATAAAGTCAATCAATTAAGCTTAAGTGTGCGATAAATCTGATTAGCCAGTCAGTTCCCAAAACACCATAAAATCCATGCAGGTCTTATATGCCTGTAATGAGTTTGCAAGTAAGGGTATGGGGGAGGGGAATACCCACAAACACACACTGAGAAACCACTACACTGGATGATGCTTATTCTTTTTTTTCTGGTTGATAATTTGATGTATTAGCTAAGGGGGATGAAAGATAAGCATGATTTAATGTATGCTAATATTATAAGGGCTGCGGCTCACAACAACAATATAGCAAGGTCATCAAGAAAAAGCATACTTGTAATTAATAGTTGAATTCATTACAAAAACAATGAGTCAGTTAAAAAAAACACTCATTAACAAGATAAGGCATTTTGAAATGAAAATACAAATGTTAATGTGCAGACGATGAGGGCTGCAGCGTTCAGCCTGGAGATACTGCTGGTGCAGTCAGAGCCCATTTGATCAGGCGAAGAGGCCGCTCGCCGCCGCCGTCGTACCATTCCTCATTATTCTCTGCCAGACTCGCTTCCTGATGCTCGCCCTCCCCTCCTGCCATCCCAGCTTCCGTCTCTACCTGCCTGCTTGTCTCGGGGGAAATTACCACAGCACAGAAACACTTTCCTTCTCCCCTCCGCTCTGCTCTGCCTCCATCCAGTCATCCAACACACTCATACGGACATTTGCAAATACCCTACCATTTAGCATGGACATGCACTAATGCACACATGCTTATATAGTCTCATAAAACACCTAAACACTTACAGATTTGATGGCACCTCTGGAACAAAAATGTAAAACACCCTAAAATGAATTACTAATATTTTTTACTACAGAGTCATGACCACAAACAAAAAAATTGAAAAAATACAACTTTAATTTGACCGCATTTGCTCAGTAATAACTTCTGTTTTCTCTGCATTCAAGATCAGAAAGTTAGAGTCATCCAGGTTTTTATGTCTTCAAGACATGCCTGTAATTTATGTAATGGGTTAGCTTCAGGAGTTCTGAGATCTCCTGACTCAGTTTTATTTCATACCTTTTAAGATATTTTATGCATAAACAATAAGTTCTAGCTTATTTGATCAGCCCTTTATATTAAGTGTGTTGTCGTGAACATTGAGTCAATGTTTTATGGGTTAAACCCTCTGGAGATTCTGTTGATTTAATTTAAACTCAAGTGTCTGATCGTTTATCAGCAGCTGGGTTATTAATGTTTGAAGTAAGAGATTCTTTGTCTCATAGGGGAGATATTCAACAGCTAAAGCATAGCCAAAGTGCAGACACATTAGACATGCACATAGCCATGCAACATTTAAGCAAGTACTTGTGGCCTGATGGTGAAGTGAGGTTTGTACGTTTTAGAATCTCAGGCTTGGTGTGTGGACATGCTTTTTTTGTGCAAATATGCACCCATGAGCGTGCAGACTGCTTGAAATTAAAACTTGATGTGGAACAAAGCTCATGATTACACTGGAATTAAAACAAAAAGCAATACGAGCTTTGAGAATGAGTAGGGAGAGGCTTTGAGGAAGGGAGATTGGAAAGGGGGGCTTGGTGTGAGTGATCGTCTCTTGCTGCAGTCCAACAGCTCATGTCTGGGTTGCTCCTTATCGTAATGTCAGTCCAGCCTGGTTAAATGTGAGAGCAATTAGGGAAATTGGCAAAGTCAAAGAAACGTCTCAGACGCCTAAATGAGAAGCTGTCCTTAGCCCTTCAACAGACATGTGCACTATTCTCTAAACACACAGAGCCTTGGGTTTTCCTAACTGGGGTTTAATGACTGGGTTGAAGTGTGACATAAGTGTAAAAAAGAACAATAGTTTTTACAACTACCTGTCCAACTACCCAACACACATACAGTATATACGCTCACTTTTTGCTGTAGTTACAGCTGTTTAGATTTTGAACATGCCCTTTCTCTTTCTCATACTCTTCTTCGTTTATCCGGGACCAGGTTGCAGGAGCAGCGGCCTCAGCAGAGTCTCCTAAACTTCCCCCTCCACAGACACATCCTCGAGCTCCTCTGGGGGAAGCCTACGGTATGCCAAGGCCCGACAAGAGACATAATTCCTCCAGAATGTCCCTTGCTACGTGCCTGAGGGAGGCTTCCAGGCACACATTCCAAACACATGCCTGAGCCACCTCAGGTGACTCCTCTTGCTAAGGAGGAGCGGTGGCTCTGCCTTGGCTCCTCCTGGATGACCAAGCTCCTCCTCCTTTCTGTAAGGGAGCGCGCAGATAACCTCAAAGGGAGCTAATTTCTGCTGCTTGTATCTTTGATTGTTTCCATTCTTATTTGTTGAACAGCTAAAGACTGATTCCCTAATTTGGGGGAATATAACCCTAATCTAACAACTTATTCTGCTTTGATCTGAGTAATCAGTGATTGCTGTGGCTGTTTGGGGTCATTGTCTTGCTGGATTGACTGACTTTATTGACCTCACAGTGGAGAAACGTACTCGTTACATCGGCTCAAATAGACAAAGAAGAAGAGGGTGCCAAAGGAAGAAAAGGGGCTGTCATGATATTATCCAAAGCTCTGACCCACATGCAGAAGACCAAACAGAGAGACCAGGGAAAAGTTTAACAGGTTTTATTTAGAGCAAGCAGAGAGGAGTCCAGTGCTGCTTTAAACATTGTGGAACCGGGACTGAGAAGTGAAGGGGAAGATTCTGCGGTTAGTTCAGGCTCAGTGCGAAATTTGTGTTTCTTGATTGAAGAAGGGAGTTAAGGCAAAAGTACTCACGTTTCCAGGAAAAGGTGTCTCTTGTTGAATCCAGTCGGTGTGGGTTGTTCCAGTGAATGTCTTGCTCGCTGGAGGGCGGACAGGGTTTACCCAGATGCGTTTTTTCCTTGAGGAACGGAGGAGCTGACTGCCACTTAATTTTCCTGCGGTACTTGAACAGTTTCTTGTGGAGATGAATCCCCTGCTCAGAGAGATGCCCAAACAATCCTTGGGGGGAAAGTAGATCCAAACCACAAACTTGAATCCTCAGCTCAGTTTGGTGCTCAGAGAATCCTTCCAGGGGAAAGAAGGTCCGAAACATCCAGTTTTCAGGATGACTTCCTGCCGAGAGGCAAAGACAAAAACAACAAGGTTAAACTCAGGTTGACAAAAACTCCGTTTGACTCAGCAAAACTCAGCTTGTCTAAAGTAGCGGTCCCCAACCACCGGGCCGCGGACCGGTACCGGTCCGTGGGTTATTTGGTACCAGGCCGCACAGAAAAAAGTATATATATATATATATATATATATACATATATATATATATATATATATATATATATATATATATATATATATATATATACATATATATATATATATATATATATATATATATATATATATATATATATTACCAACGATCAGAGTCTGAGTGAGGTTTTATTTTGAAAAATCTAAAAAACTGCGGTATTCTCTCCCAATTACACCAGTCGGTGCATCTGTGCCTCTTGACACAGTTTAATTCAGTTCAAGACTCATCCTATCTATAACATCCTATCTTTGTGAGGCGGGATTTTCTGCGGTTACAGCGACCAAAACAAAGGAGCAGACTGGACATCAGGAGCACACTTCATCTGTCATTTTCTCAGATTACGCCTAGATGGGACCTGCTTGTTGTTTTATTTTTATGCTGTTTGTATTTGATTTTATGCCAGTCGTATCATTTTACTTGATCGTATTCCCCAACCCCCCCCGGCCGGTCCGTGAAAATATTGTCTGACATATAGCGGTCCGTGGTGCAAAAAAGGTTGGGGACCGCTGGTCTAGAGTACCCAAAACTGGCAAACACTCTGGCCTCGAGGTAGTGGCAGTCAGCAGCTTAAGAGTCCTCAGGTAATGAGGCAATGAGCTGCAGGTGTGCAGGGAGGCCCAAAGAGAACAGCACACCACCTGGTGGAGGAGGAAAGGAAACACACATATATATATATATTTATATATATATATATATATATATATATATATATATATATATATATATATATATATACAGAGAGAGAGAGAGAGGGAGAGAGAGAGAGAGAGAGACTTAAAATCCATCCCTGCATTTCACATCACTGTGACTAATAGTCTAGTTTATGATATCCACTTTCCTGTCATCTCTAACCAACTTACCACCAGTCATAAACATTGGTCACCTCTGACCAACATTCCAAAAAAGTAAAAAAAAAAAAAACAGTCCACTGGACTTTGTGAGCTTTTTCAATTCAAAATGTCAGAACAGCGTTGAGTTTGAGGCTTTATAGGGTGGACCAAAAACAGGTCCAGCCCTTTTGAATGGGGGTCGTTTGGCTTTTTTTGTTAGGCTGCAAAGCCCCATACCTGTCTATGTCTCTGAAAGGGGGGTCATTAATACGTCGTTGCTCAATTTTCATGTTTTCTAAACAAAAAAAAAGGCTTTGTTGGGCTACTGTATAAGAGCCTCGAACTCAACGCTATTTCTGACTATTTGAATTGAAAAAGCTTCCTGGATGGGAAGAGAAACGTCTTCAAACTTGGAAACAAAGTCCAGTGGATTGTTTTTTAACTTTTTTGGATTGACCACAACCTGGATGACTGAGAATCTTTACCAATGTTCATGACTGCTGGTAATGAATAGAACTCCCACAGCATGCTGCTGCTTTCAACATGTTTCCAGATGTGATTCATTAGCTTTCTGCCAGTCATGTATTCTGCATGTCGTCCAAGAGAAACCTTTGCAAGGTATGCAATATAACTTAAACATGCATTTCGCTACAGGCATGCATACACATTCTCTTTCCCTTGCTTGCTGTTTCTTGCATCGCTTCAGCCAATAATGAATCACTTAAATCCATATTGCATAATGAAACATGTGTTTAAACATCATGCAAGAATAATAAAAAATACCTCCACTTTCCTCTGGCTTCTGAGACTGAAGCAGAGGAAAGTACATATCCCCTTCAGTCTTTCTGCAGGCATTCCCCCTTGCTTTCACCTCTCTTAACCCTGAGTAAGAAACATCTGCTTTCCCCATTCAGAGGGAGTTTGCTGCTTTAATAGCTCTGGGCGTATTGCCTCGAAAAAAAGAAAAAAACACTCCTCTGGCTGAGCCCCTCCAGCTCTCTCATTTGTAGTCTGTACCACAGATGTAAGGGAACATTCTCACTGGTCAGCCTTAGCCTTTGTGGAGGCAATCTTGACCTGTTCCCAGCACTCTGAGTGTGTTTCTATGAGCATCTGTCTATGCATCCAGGGGTCATTTCCATGAGAATGGAGTGCGGAGAATGGACAGGGGGCCACATTTTATTTGTCTGAGGCAACTTCAGATGTAGTTCTAGGGTGCACAGGGGTTTGAGCATCTATCATGTTCTGAATGATTGATGTTGCTCCCTGTTTCTGGTCATCCTGTGATGCAGAGATTCTTGGGAAAAAGGTCAGGTTTTGTATTAGAGCTTAGAGATACCCTCTCACAAGTCAATTCCATCTATGCATCAAAGTGCAAATGCTTGCAAGATCTTTATTTGTTTACTTTATTAAGCTGATATGACCATGGGTCAGATTAGTAATTGTGTTATGTCACATTTATAAGTACCTTTTAAATGGAAAAGTCCGGTCAGCAAGAAATAATCAGTAGATCATTATCTATGCCTAAAACTAATACCTTTGCAGTGATTTAATGAATTTAGCGTTAATCAGTAAAAAAAATAAGAAAAATTTTATTCGCAATTACTGACTCTGGGAGCGGCCATTTTTGCCCAAATATAGCAACCCTTCCCTCCTGCCATGTTCCAGCGGTGGCGTCACGGTGCGGTAAGCCTAGTGCCAATTTTCTAAATCCTTCCCTGCTTTTGAATACTTATATATTTTCTTGTGATTTGATTATAAATGTACGGAAGAGGATTAGGGCCACTGAAAAAAAAAAGTTAACTGATTTAAATTTTATTTCAGTTTAGTATTTAAAAAAAAGTCAGAATTCTGACTTTAATCTCAGAATTCTGACTTTTTTCTCAGAATTCTGACTTTAATCTCAGAATTTTGGATCTTAATGTAGATGGGCACCATGAAGGAAGAGATGTGAAGCACTCAGCTTCACTGACATAGATGTGGGTTGTTTGAGGTGGCCAGTGACACATTGGTGGAAAATGACGGAACTAGGTAACGTTTTACGTGCCCGAGGGGTCCCCTTATTAATGGAGGAGCAGAAGGTCATTAAAACAAGAGAGTTAGTCTCTAAAACAGACATGGCTATGGCTTGATGCTAACATGTTTGTTAGCTGTCAGAATTCTAAGATTAAAGTCAGAATTCTGAGAAAAAAGTATGAATTCTGAGAAAAAAGTCAGAATTCTGAGATTAAAGTCAGAATTCTGAGAAAAAAGTCAGAATTCTGAGGAAAAAGTCAGAATTCTGAGAAAAAAGTCAGAATACTGACAAAAAAAGTCAGAATTCTGAGAAAAAAGTCTGAATTCTGAGATTAAAGTCAGAATTCTGAGAAAAAAGTCAGAATTCTGAGGAAAAAGTCAGAATTCTGAGATTAAAGTCAGAATTCTGAGAAAAAAGTCAGAATTCTGAGGAAAAAGTCAGAATTCTGAGAAAAAAGTCAGAATTCTAAGATTAAAGTCAGAATTCTGAGAAAAAAGTCAGAATTCTGAGAAAAAAGTCAGAATCCTGACAAAAAAAAAGTCTGAATTCTGAGATTAAAGTCAGAATTCTGAGATTAAAGTCAGAATTCTGAGAAAAAAGTCAGAATTCTGAGAAAAAAGTCAGAATTCTGAGGAAAAAGTCAGAATTCTGAGAAAAAAGTCAGAATTCTAAGATTAAAGTCAGAATTCTGAGGAAAAAGTCAGAATTCTGAGATTAAAGTCAGAATTCTGAGAAAAAAGTCAGAATTCTGACTTTTTTCCCATAATAAACTGAAATAAAATTTAAAAATCAGTTAAGTTTTTGTTTTTTTTAGTGGCCCTAATCCTCTTCCGTAAAAACGCAAAGCGTTCAGACTGCAGCCTTGTTTGCTCTGCAGCTCTGAAATGAGAGCCGCCTGTCGTCTGCTGCTGCCCGGACCGCGCAGCTCCACTCCGAGGGAGGTAGGCTGCTGGGTGGGCGGAGTCAGCGTGCTCTGCTCTGATTGGACCAGAGTGACGTATCGGGAACCACTTCCCGGTCCGTGTTTGTTACTGGAAGGAAGGGGGAGAGGCAGACTGTGGTGTTGTTAGTTTGAACAAAATGGCTGAAGGACCGCTGTCACCGAGAGCTCATTGAACGCCCACCGCGACCGTCCCGCTCCGCAGTCCGGGTTTCCCCCGCGGAATGACTTTCCCTCGGAGCCGCAGCTCGGTTCGCATTCCGTGGCAGCCCGCGCGGCGCTAGCCGTCCAGCCGGGGCTGCTTCAACTAAAACCAGTCTTTTTTTTTGCACTTTAAAACAAGTTGCCTGGCTGGCGCGCGGACAGAGAACTATCTCTCTCTCGCTCTCTCTCTCTCTCTCTCTCTCTCTGACGATTTTTTTTCTTTCTTTTACAAAAAACTGCCTAAATTCTCCTGTTTATTTTATTTTTTTTTTACGCCGACGGCTGATATTTTAACGGCAGCTTAAACCATTTTAGCTGCTTTTTAAAGTCAGTCGTGTTATTTTGTTGTGTTATTAATGGTGCTTTCACCTGACTTAAAAAAAAAAAACGTTCGTTTTTCACTCCGTTGAATCTTAAATCGTGTTTTATTTGACTGCTGTTTTTATTTTTGGATGCTTAAAGCAGAAACTACCGTATTATCTGTGTGTTTCTGTGGTTGCGCAGCCGTTGTTTACCTCGGTATCCTGCTTCAGCAGCAGTCCCGCTTTCATTCCCACTAAATCTCTGCACCAACGCTTTACGGGTAACTTTTTGAGGAAAAGAACGCAATTAAAAGAAAAAAGATGTTTTGTTTTTTTGCTTATTTTCCTGCCATACACCAATTTTTTCACTGGAAGCGGCCAAAGCTGATCTGAACGAAAGGTAAGTGGTTTTTTCCAGCTTAAACTGTTTTAATAACAAAGATACACATAATAATGTAATTGGCTTACTCCTAAACATCAATACTTATTCCAAAAATTATAAAACAAACCTCCTAAAGTCATGTTTTAATATCATATGGTTAAAGCCGAGCTTTATTATTATTATTATGACATCCAATCAGAAAAGCTCTGATCATCAGAGGGGTTCTTTCAATTATACCAGATTGGCAGTATATAGAATTTATATATAGATTCTATGGTGTTGGTGTCAGTGGTTTGAAAATATTGGACATATTTTTATCTTTATGAGATTCTAAGTGTCCAAAAATACAGCTGATTGTGTAATACTCTGATTATAGGTACACAGATATATATAGATTCATAGTTTGAGGTCTGATCTTTTATTTCAAATCTGTGTTGTATGAAAAGCTAGGAATCATAGAATAGAAAAATATGACAGTTTTAAGGAGAAATTGATGTTCAGTCTTAAATAGATAAAAAGAAATGCCCTCAGGCAACACCCTTGCTGTTTTTTCTCGTTGGGGATATTTGTTTTAGATGGATTATCTTCTAATTCCTTCTATTTTTGGAGACAAATATGTGCCACTTCTATACAGAAATAAAAAGCATGTTCTTCCTGTTCTCCACTGAATCAGAATCAGAAATACTTTAATGCTTTAATAAACCAAAGATATCAGAGAAAACTGGGAATTTAGTGATAAATGAGCTTGATTGAAGCATCTGATTTTAAATTCTCTCTTCAGCCTACTATATATATGTATATATATATATTTTTTTTTTGAAAGTATCACATCATGTATCATGCAGACTATTGCACATTCCACTAAACCGGTACATTATTAGAAATAGCTGTCTTGTCGCCCTCCTTCCCGCCCCCCCCGTCTCCAATGCCCAGTTTGTGATTGAACTGTCGCCTTCCATTGCATCGCCCTTTTCCCTGCATCCTGTCCCTGAGGCGATGGAGTATAGCTTTTAATATCGCCGCCTCATGTCTTAATTGAAGTACATCATTTCCTGTTCAAATTCACCCCCCCAGACATTTTTGTCAAATTGTCTTCTCTATCTTCACACACCAGCGAGGTGATGAAAAAGAGGAGAAAAAAAAACATGCACATATTACAGTCATCGTAATTTTTCTATAAACCATGTAGATGTGCACCTAGAAGCTGGTTTGGATGTTTCTGTTTGGTTTGCTGTGTGCCATAGTAGAGTAAAAATGACTCTTGTTTTGCAGGCAGTTGCTGCTTTCGCTGGTGTACCTGCTGTTTTAGTTGGTGAATTCATCTCAGATTTAGTAGCCCAGACGTACAGCTCATGAATGAAGGCAACCCTCCATAACTGTCCAAAAAAAAAAACCCAACAAAAATGTGAGAAATGGTGAAGAATAGTTGGGATTATGTGAAGAAGATGGGAGATTAAATGTTGGTTTCTTGAATGCAGCTGTGAGTCTTTCTCCTCGATCGACTGATCAGTAATTACTGAAAAACTACATTATTTGAAAAATAAAAATCCGTAAAAGATCAAGGAATTTACACCTTCTTCCAGTCTTGTGAATCTCTCAGTTGTGTTGATTTGGGGGGAAAAAGCTCTGTTCGGTCCTCTTGTGGTTTTTTCTTTTCTCTTTTGGTCTAATTCTTCAAGAAAGACTTCTGAATCAGCTGGTCAGACCTCAGAGAAAACCAGAAGTCGGTTTCAACCGTGGCTGAGTCGATTAATCGTGATTAATCGATTATAGTAATAATCGTCAACTAATTTAGTAATCAATTAACCATTAACTGGAGTACAGAGACTGTAAAAACATGCATTTAGCTGAAAGAGCGACCCACTTGGAGCAGGAATTATATCAAGATTGTAAAAATATATAAACATTTGGAATTTAAGATAAAAAAAATTGTTTCTTCTGTCAATCTGCTCCATCCAGAGCTCCTCAAGTAGAAAAGTTTTAAGTTTCACCTGGTTTAATTTAATAGGAAATCTTAAAAGGACCTTTGGCTAGATAATTAATCGATTAAGTTGAAAAATAATCGACAGATTAATCTATTAGCAAAATAATCGTTAGTTTCAACCAAGAAAATCCTAATGAAAAGCTTGTTTTTAGAACATATAGTTCTTAAGTCTGTCTGTGTCAACTTCTGAAAACAGTTTAATAGACATTAACGGTAAATTCTTCATTTCATTGCTTTGTTTTCTTTATTTTTTAAGAATGACTTTACTCCTTGTCCGTTTTGGCCGTAATCTTAAGAGCTATGAGTCCCTTAGGCTGTAGCTGGAATTGTGCTTCTGGCTGTTGGCTTTCAGGCGTTATTTTTCATTAGACTGTATCAAAGCCACGAGGACAAACCCAGCTCTGCGGCTTCCCTCTGCAGCCGGCTTTTATTGCCGAAGGCCGAGATCTGTGATATGAAAGAGAAACCCAAGGCTTGCTCTGCCCTGTTTGACCCTTTACATTAAAAACATGTCATTAGCCATGTTTATATTTTAACCCCATGGCTTACAGTTGCTTAAAAAAAACAAACAAATCAAGATGTCTGAGCAATAGTTAATGTTTTACTGTTACTGTCAAGTAAAACAAAGACAAACTTGAACTTCTCAGCTCTGTGTTGCATAGAGTGACCTTAGCCAGAGCCCCACTGTGACTATCACTGAACCTGTGATTATGAGGCTTTTCAGACAGCTCGCACAGTCCTGATAGATAACATGCTTAACGCCGCCACAGGGGGCTGCTCCGGCAGGGGAGCGTTGACAGTAGAATCAGCTGGACTCAATTGGCGACTGCCAAAAGCCATTATCCCCCACGTTCTCTTTGTGCATGGTTGTTTTGAAGTGAGGTCATGGGGGGGCGATGGAGATTACCTAGGGATGTGAGTTCATTCAGTGTGCTCACAGGCGGTGACTCTTGGTCAACTAGAGCAGTTTCACATCACTCTGTAAACGATGGAAGGATCGACAGCACATGGGGTTCGGCATCTTTTTAAAGGAACAGTCCGGTCAGCAAGTAATGATCAATGGATCATTATTCATACCTAAAACTAATACATTTGCTGTAATTTATTACATTTAGGGGTAATTAGTAAAAAATGAAAATCACCGATTCTAGAGTAACACCTATCTCCTGATTCCAATAAAGTGAAAAAAAACAAAAATCCTCTGGACTTTGTTTCCATGTTTGAAGACGTTTCTCTTCTATCCAGGAAGTTTTTTCAATTCAAAAGGTCAGAAATAGCGTTGAGTTCCAGGCTTTATAGAGTAGCCCAACAAAACCTTGTTTTTGCCTAGAAAACATGCATATTGAAGCTGATTAGCAGGTCCACCCCTTTGGAATAAGGGTTGCTTGGTTTATTTGTTACCTTGTAATACCCAAAACCTGGAACTCAACGCTATTTCGGACATTTTGAATTAAAAAAACTTCCTGGATGGAAGAGAAACGTCTTCAAACTTGGAAACAAATTTCAATGGATTGTTTTTTCTTTTTTGGAATGACTATGACCTGGATGACTGAGAATCTTCACCAGCATACATACAATCCTGCCATCTTCCAGCAGTGACGTCACGGTGCGGTAAGCCTAGCGCCATTCTCCCCGCTTTACAAGCTAAATCAATGGGAACTACTAGACACATCTGCAATCAACAACAATTATTGAAGATTTCCAGAGGACTTCACCATTGAAATTCACCAGAGCTATAGTGAAACTGACAATGCCCACGTGCATGGCAGCTGGATGCTGGAATACATCGGGTAAAAGTGAAAAAAAGAGTTATTCCACCTTTCTGATTCCTGATCCTCCACGGACGGGTTGGTCGTTGGATCGCCAACTTGAAGAGGGAGGATTTGCCATCGAACTTCTGGCCAGAGAAAAAACACGTAATATGTAGCCAACATTTGGAAGAAGAATGTTTTCAAGATGACTTGGATAATAGCGCGTTGTGACAAACACCAGATACAGCACTGGGACTTGATCAACAGCCGATACCGCACCGTGACGTCACAAACCAGTAGGTGGCAGTAGTGTTCTTTGACAAACATGGATGCCTCCAGTAAAGCACATTAACATGAAAATTACTCTGAATTAAAAACACTGATCATTTATTGAACAGGATGGAATCATTTCAGATCTAAAGGACTTTCAGAAGTTTGAATTCTGAATATGACCAGACTTTGCCTTTAAGTACATTTTTGGGGCAGAAATTGCGATTTCATGGATTCCAGATATGCTGAACTGTAAACTGTCTCGACATTTTATGCAGTAAAATCATACCAGCATAGTTTTAGATGTTATACACAAAGAAGGGAGCTGTGTGTGTGTAACCTTCCCTCTGCTATGAGTTGTTTGCCAGCAGAGAGGCCGGGGGCTAAAGGGGCCCTGCCTGGGGTAAGCCGGCCTGAGCCAGAATGAAAGCAGGGGGGTGGGGACCGAGCCAAAGCCGCTGCCTGTGAGTCTTGGCGGGGGTCCAGGGGAATGTTCTGTGTGCCCAGGTTTGGTAGCCCCCCCCGTCCTTCCCACTGCTCACTGTTGGCTAATTGGAGAGATGATGGTTGAAGAACAAGGGCATCACATATCCAGCGTAACGTCTCTCTCCACAGGACTTGGGCTCTACTGCCCTTCCTAAGCCTCAGGGTAACGCGATGGCATCCGGGTGAGCTGAGGTCGTGGCCCTGGGTGCTAAAGTCGGGTCAACTGTGTGCTTATCTGCTCTGCTAATGACCTGATTACCACCATGTTTGCTTCTGACTGCTGTTGGGGAGATTTTGCAGCTTGAGTTTCACTAAACAGCTGCTGGAAGAGCAGTGTGACTTTTAGAGTTTAAACCATCAGAGTTTATGATGGTTTTTACTAGGGATGCAGGATATAATCGACCCCCTATCGGTATCAGCCTGTATCGGCCTTAAAACTGAATATCGTACATCGACCACCCCACTGATATTTAACCCGATATTTGATCAGCTTCTCAGTTTCTAAAGTCTAAAAAAAAAATACTACTTCTTCTTTTTCCTCAAAAAATTCTTTTTTACAGATTTAAAAACTTCTAAAGACGAGGGAAAAAATATTGATACATTAAAATATCCCAACATCTTCATATGCTGATATATTGCCATTTAAAAACACCATATCAATCTCTTTTACTAATGAAATATTGCTATATGTCATCGTTATGCTACGAAATCCCCAGAAAATTCACGACATTTTGCCATATTTTTATATGTTGATATATTGACGCGCTATCGATCTATTTTACTAACAAAATCTCACAAGAATTTGCAAAATATCACGAGAGTTTGTAACAGAACGATGAAATTTCACAAGATTTTGAAAGTAAAATAGATCGATACTGCGTTTTTAAAAATCTATTTGATATCAGCAAATGAAAATATATTTGAGTATATTATTTTTCAAAGTGTCAGAAATGGATAACAAAACTGCCATTTTCAATGACTACTTATTTTTGTCCAGCTTTAACATCGGTATCGATATCGGTTATCGGCTACATGAGTTTTAAAATATCGGCATATCGGATATCGGCCAAAATCCCAATATCGTGCATCCCTAAAAATGACCTCATGTAATTGTTTAAAAGTCAAGCTGTTTGTGTTAAACGAAAAACGTTCCATTCACCCATCCTGTATTTGCAAAAAAAAAAAAAAGCAATGGCTAAGTTGCCACAGAAAATAATATTTAGGCTAGTGATTAATCTAAATTAATTCAAGAAACCTTGTGATTAATTAGATTAAAAATTTTAATCGTTTGACAGCCCTAATTTTTTCATAATCTTGGTATAGTTGCTGCTCTAAGTGGGTCTCTAGGGGTGTAAATCACATCCATCATGGCGATTCGATTCAGTATCGATTTCTTGACCCAACGATTGGTTTATTTTCGATACTCAAGAATACACCACGATACGATACGATTCGATTAATCTGTAATTTTACACCTTACAGGCTAAACAAAGTTTCAAGTTTGAAATAACTCAATGAAAGCTGTAATATTGTTATGCATTTTTTATTTTTTTAGAAAAAACAGCAAATAACAGAAGTAGAAAAGTTGCATCATAAAATACTGCAGAAAATCAGTGCAATGAGTGCATTGCAATTCCTCGGCTCCAGACGTCCCGCCCCCCCCCCCCCCACAGACGCTCCGCTGCTCCTCTCCCTAATTGTATCTGACCGCAGACAGGAGGCCGGCTTGTTTTGTTTTCATGACCGAAATTGCAGAAAACAACTCGTGAAGTTTGACCCGCTAGAAGAGCGAGGTGCGCGAGAACGCTGGGACCCTATTTCCACCTGGATCTCCGCTCTTTTTGGCCCTCATGTCCCTCCGTCGTCGGACTAAACTCGCCCCCACTTCCTCGCCACCTCGGCCGTATCTAGACCCACAGCGTGTAGCGCAGACCACGCTTCAATACTGAGCATAATGTAAAAATGTCTGCATCAAGCTCACTGCGACACACTGCTGTAAGAGTATAACCAGGAAGCGAGGTAGGAGGGCAAAATAGGTTTAGCGCCACCGCAGCATGGGAGGGAGAATTACGCCCAGGAGCAAATGGATAAAAATAGACCGGAGGAAAAAAAAAACATGAATCGATTCTCTTGCGGACGGATCGATGCATCAGATCGTCGGCTGTTGGATCGATGCATCGATACCAAACGATTATTATTTACACCCTTCTGGGTCTCTATACTCCATTAATCGGTTACTGAGTAAGTTGGTGATTATTTCAATAATAGATTAATCAGGACATGTTTTGGGTCTAAAAAAGGAGATTCCTACTGCATCACAAAACAGAGCTACCCTGTTTTGTTAGAAATGCTGTTGTTTTTCATACCCTTAAATAAACCATGAGACATGGTAGAGGCAGGATCATGCTGTGTGAATGTCACACTTCTTAATGTTTCTGAAAATATTCCCACTTTTTCATCCTTCCCTCTGAGCTGTTATCAGTTAGCCAGACGGCAACCATTCCTCTGTTTCCACGGTGAGGCTTTATTAACAGGCAGCCCAACTTTCACAGCCAAGTTTAACCACGGTTGGTTCTGAAAATATCTGAATATGTTCATGTAAATAAACGAGACTGTTGTCTTGACAGCTTGCTGTTGAGTTTGTAAAGCTTTAGCTGTGGTAATGACAGAGAGCAGGGTTCATTTAGCTGTTTTCCTGCTTTAATGAGCTGCCATTGTGTTAAAAAGTTCCACATTGGCTTTGGCACAGGAGCGGTCATGGGGAGTTTTTTTTTTGTTTCCTTTTGTTGGAGGCGGACCTCACAGCTCTTATTTCTAACATCCTGGTGAGATTTTACAAGGCTGGTGATTCCTCAACATGTAGCCTTTGGAAATCAGTCCGTTAGTCAAACGCAGATCTGTCCACGTTAGAATATCTCCGCCTCATCTCATAGAGGATCTCTAGCTCTGTGTTTTTCTTATGAATCCCCTTCGGATCAAACAAAGCTGTAAGGCGCCGGATGCTTCACAAACCAAGCCTCCATTTGGACGGCCGGTCGGGTTGAAGGGAACCCCAGCAGCGTTGTTGTTGTCGTCTCTTATCAGCTGAGGAATTTCCATCGAGGCTGAGCAAACAGCAGCGTAGCTTTCACATGTCAGGAGCGGCTACTGAGGCTTCCAGGTAAAGAGGAAGTGTAGCGCCTGTGGCTTCTGGAAAGCCGCAGGAATGTTTGTGTTGGGAGAAAGTGACTTTACTACATTTTGTGGCTTTGGCCTCGGCGTCTTATTCTCATGTGTATTATTTCTGGCGTCGTAGGCAGCGCCTCTCAAGGCGTGACACTAAAACCTTTTTATTGCCCCTCTTTGCCCTTTTATAGGTTGTTTCTTCCTTTATCTCTCATTCTTTATAAAAAAAAAAAACGTGTTGTCCTCTTCATTTTCTACCATCTATTTATTTTCAGCCTCTCCCTTTTGCGTAGTAGCCATCTTTAGACGCCATGGATCCAGGTGATATTAGAGTCCAGTTCGGTTACGTTTTATTTTTAGCTCCCCAGTATACTCTCCTTCTCTTCTGCCCCGTCTGGTTCTCCAGCGGCTGCCGTTTTTTTAATTGGGATCGCCCTGCATCGGCTTTCATCCCCCACCAGCGTTCCTCACCCACTGTACAGGCAGACGGGCTAACTGGGACTGGATCTGTGTTTTTATGTGGGCGTTTCTGTTCGTATGCGCCAGCTTCTGTATTGGTCATCTGTGTCTTCATGGCGGCGAGGCCTAAAGCCCCCTTTCAGTCCAACAGCAAAAACCTTCACCGAATCACAGCTTTTCAATCTTCTCAGACCTTTTTAGTCTGAATTAGGCCAACATTAGAGTTCAGACCTCCGTCTGCATTAAACACAAGCCCAGAGGATCAAATTCCGACCTGAAATTACATATGTGAATTAAAGTAAGTTCAGACTCCAAACTATAGATTGGAAATACAGTTGTTTGTATTTGTATGATAGAAAGTCATTGAGGAATACTTTTCAGGTGGAACCACTATTTTAAATGTAACCATGTCTGAATTATAGGTGATTAAACAAAGAAAAAAATGAAAAAATATTTAGCCTCGCCAAATTGCAAAACACCATGAAAGCCCATTTGAAGCTCTGGATGAACCCAGATTTGTGCTACAAAATATGATTTTTGCACAATGCAAAAAGGACAAAAATGCATTTTTCCACTCATAAAAGGGAATCTGGTCAGAAAAGTAAGCTGATTTACTTTATTGGAGACGTTCTGCATTAGACAAAGCCTTTGCTCCTAAGATTTAGCCGTTGTTTCATTGAAATTTACCAATAAAATCACCAAACTGAATAGAAAATAATAACAGAGTAACCTTATGTAACACATGCCGGTTACATCACCTGAAATGGTCTCACTATTACCCCTGACCCCTCATTGGAAAGCTCTGAGCCTCTAGTTTCCAATGATGCCGGCCATTAGGGGGCGGGGCTAAAAATTAACACCTGCTGTCGGATTACTCCCAAAGAGTTGCACATGTCAGGTGGAATTTTAAATCTCATTTTATTTGTTTAGAATAAAGCTAACGTTAGCCCTGCCTGCTGGTGTCGCGCTAACGTTAGCCCTGCCTGCTGCAGACGGGCTAACGTTAGCCGGACACCAGCAGCCCTCTCTCTGCATAGCCGTGTGTGAAGTACCTCTGGCTCTGATGGAGGTTTTTTGTTTTATTTGGCAAAATATTCACTTGATTTGTTTTTTTCTGACTGTGTTTACTTTATTCCTCCATTAGATGAAAAAAGTTAATATTGTTTAAAGACTATTAATAACAGGATGTGAAATGCAGCTCCAGGCGAGCTGAGCGTGTGGTGATGTCATCAGTACGCTTCTCTTCCAATTGACCCATATTTATTCTGCGTGCTCCGTTCTCCCAGAGTCCAGACTTTCCAGGGTTCTTCTCAAGAACAGACTTGGCGAGGACACGAGTCCGTACTCACTTTCTTGTGAACTGAGAAAAGACCATAGTCTTTAGCACCTTATTTTAGCTGTAAACACAAATAGCTTGGTAGCTGTCAGTAATCAGTAGTCCCATGATGTTGATTCTTAACTGTTGTTTCTAATCGGATGTTAACAGTGTGAAGTGCATGATAGACATGGATTGAAAGCTCAGGAAGATACAGAGGGTCTCTGCAGTAATATGTTCAGCATTCCTTGTATCTCCAGAGGACGACTCCTCCCATCAATCTGACCCAAAGCCCTGCAGGTACCGCTCAGGTGTCCTGGGACTGACAGCTTCTAGTTAAAGAAAATGAACTTCCAGTCTGAATTGCATTTAACAGAGAAACCTGTGAACAGATCCGGCTCCATCGGCAGTTGTGAAAATCAACATAATGACTCATTTATTTCAATAACTTTACCTGAGCAATTCCACCCGTGACCTGTTGATGAGTGACGATTAAATGACATGCTGTGGCATTGTGAGACTAAGCGCACTGCTTTATTCACATGAAGTATAAATCTGATGCTGGAACAGCAGCACAGAAATAATCTATAGTGCTGAGGAAGTTCAATTCAATTCAATTCAGTTTATTTATATAGCGCCAAATTCACAACACATGTCATCTCAAGGCACTTTACAGTTCAACCAGATCATACAGTCAAATTGATACAACGTTTTCTATCTAAGGAAAACCAGTTGATTGCATTGACTCATTGACTCAAATACAATCCCTCACACTAAGCATGCTTGTAGCGACAGTGGAGAGGAAAAACTCCCTTTTAACAGGAAGAAACCTCCAGCAGAACCAGGCTCAGTGCGAGCGGCCATCTGCTGAGGCCGACTGGGGTTCAAGGAGACAGAAGCAGAGATACAAAAAGCAGCTGTAAAAGGCGGCCCCGTCCAGGAAACACACAGCCAGGCAGACGAGCTCCAAGGCAGCTCCCATGCCAGAGGATGAAGAGAGCACATCCACCCAGCCACGGCCAGAGAAACAGGACCACACTGGAAGACAGGCCGATCTCCAACATCTACAAACAAGGGTGTTGATGGAAGCAGCACAGCTGATGTTTCTTTCCTGGATGACGTCACAGCCAAACAGGAACAGACGAGGCAAAGCTACTCTGAGGAAAAGCAGATAGAGCAGAACGTTAGAGATTGAACTAACAGATTCTGCAGAATAGGACAACAGAGAGAGAATGAAGCAGAATGATGAAATGGGGGTCCCTATGTCCTCCAAAAGTCTAAGCCTATAGCAGCATAACTATAGAGAGAGAGCTCAGGATAACCTGAGCCACCCTAACTATAAGCTTTATCAAAAAGGAAAGTTTTAAGCCTAGTCTTAAAAGTAGACAGAGTGTCTGCCTCACGGACTAAAACTGGTAGTTGGTTCCACAGGAGAGGAGCCTGATAACTAAAAGATCTGCCTCCCATTCTACTTTTAGAAATTCTAGGAACCACTAGTAAACCTGCAGATTGAGAGCGAAGTGCTCTGTTAGGAACATAAGGAACAATCAGATCTCTGATATCAGATGGAGCTTGGCCATTTAAGGCTTTATATGTGAGAAGGAGGATTTTAAATTCTATTCTTGATTTAACAGGAAGCCAATGAAGAGAAGCCAGGATAGGAGAGATATGATCTCTCTTTTTAATTTTCATCAGAACTCTGGCTGCAGCATTTTGGATCAGCTGAAGGCTTTTAACTACAGTTTGTGGACTTCCTGATAGTAAAGAATTACAATAGTCCAGCCTTGAAGTAACAAATGCATGGACTAGTTTCTCAGCATCACCCCTGGACAGGAGATTTCTAATTTTTGCAATGTTCCTCAGATGAAAGAAGGAAATTCTAGAAACCTCTTTGATCTGGGATTTAAATGACAGGTCCTGATCAAAAACAACACCAAGATTTTTTACTTTATTATCTGAAATCAGTTTAATCCCATCCAAATGAAGTGACTGGCTAATCAGCTTCTTTTTCAGAGACTCTGGTCCAAAGACTATAACTTCTGTTTTGTCTGCATTCAGAAGCAGAAAGTTAAGAGTCATCCAGGTTTTTATGTCTTCAAGACATGCTTGTAATCTATGTAATGGGTTAGCTTCATCTGGATTTATAGACAGATATAGCTGGGTATCATCAGCATAACAGTGGAAATTAATCCCATGCTGTCTAATAACTCTACCGATTGGGAGCATGTATAAAGTAAAGAGAATTGGTCCTAGCACTGATCCCTGTGGTACTCCACAGGTAACCTTTGAGCATGTTGAAGATCTATCATTAACATAAACAAACTGAATTCGATCAGATAGATAAGATTTAAACCAGTCTAGTGCTGTTCCTTTAATTCCAACAAAATATTCAAGTCTTTCTAAAAGAATATTATGGTCAACTGTATCAAATGCAGCACTAAGATCCAACAGGACGAGCACAGATACAAGTCCATTATCTGAGGCCATGAGAATATCATTAGTGACTTTCACCAGAGCTGTTTCAGTGCTATGATGAGCTCTAAAGCCAGACTGAAACTCTTCAAAAAGTTCATTATGGTGTAAGTGGTCGCAAATTTGTTTGGCAACTACTTTCTCAAGAATTTTGGATAAGAAAGGAAGATTGGATATAGGTCTATAATTAACCAAGTCATCTGGGTCAAGAGACGGTTTCTTAAGCAGAGGTTTAATTACAGCAACCTTAAAAGCTTTAGGTACATATCCCTGTAACAGAGATAGATTAATCACATCTAAAATGGAGGAGGAGATCAAAGGGAATACCTCCTTAAATAACCTGGTTGGAACTGGATCTAACATACAAGTTGAAGGCTTAGATGAAGACAATAATTTTGCTAATTCAGAAAGTTCAACTGGATCAAAGCAGTCTAAACCCGGTGCTGCTGTCAGCACTGCAGAGAGCCGGAGGAAGATCCAGCTTAATGGAGGGTCAGCTAAGGTCAGGAGGAGAGCAACTTTGGCTCAGGCGCTGCAGATCTGAAGATAACTGGAAGCGTATCAGTGCTTTGGACGCGTCTTTAGTAGGAAATCTGCTGATTAATGAGGTAATCTATAGTTCATTGATTTTTATCGATCCACCAACAATTAGTTCATTAGCAGCCATTTTCTTAAAACCCAGATTTTTTTATTTTTTGTATCACAAGTCTTACGATTATTTTCCAAGTCAATTAATCTTTTGCTTATTTTTCCTGATTAATTGACGAATAATCAGATAGTAAAAGATTATACTGGTGAAGATTCTCAGTCATCCAGGTCACGGTCATTCCAAAAAAGTAAAAAAAAAACAATCCACTTTGTTTCCTAGTTTGAAGACGTTTCTCTTCCATCCAGGAAGATTTTTATATTCAAAATGTCAGAAATAGCGTTTAGTTCCAGGTTTTATCCAGCAGCCCAACAAAGCCTGGTTTTAGTTTAGAAAACATGCAAATAGAAACGGATGAACGGGTCCCCCCCTCTGGAATGGGGGTCGTTTGGTTTCTTTGTCAGCCTGCAATGCCCCATACCTGTCTATGTCTCTGAAAGGGGGTCGTTAGAGGGAATTGTTGGCCCTCTGTTTAAGGTTGGTTATTCTGTTGTTATTAAAAAGTGTCAAACAATACCACAGTTTGAAACGTTCTATGTTCCTGTAGAACTGTAAAGAACTCAGATCTAAAAGGCAAAGTCATAAACTTTTTAAATGAAATGAAATTTGGGATTTTTTTTAATAGATCATCCTAATTTTGTAAAAGACGCCAGGGAATAAATAGTTAATAATTTAACCAATTAATCAAATTCACTGTTTTTGTCGAATGTTTTCTTTTTCGGATATATATCAGTATTATGTTTTTTTTTGCTCTTAGTTCAGACTCATGTCGGTCAGGCAGCGTAGTGGGTGGCAGGACCTCTAATTAAACCCTATTATATTCATTATGATTCATTCATTTATTTACATTTGCAGCATTATGCCTGCCATGCAACCTTTTTGCTTTTTGTTGAGGATGCCGCACATCAGAAAGCATTGGAGCCCCCCAGCTAGAGATTTCTAACATTGATATATTAGTTGTTAAAAGTTCATTTTCTAAACAAACGTTAGTGCTGCTCTTTTAGCCAAAGCTGGAGCGTTATTTTAGTTTTTTATAGTTTAAATGCTCCAATGATTGATCGTCCGTCTGTTCGATGTTTGGCTCCTGCCATGCGTAGTAATGACAACTGCTTATTTTTCTGTCTTTCATTGAGATGTTTTATTTATATATTTAAGTGTTTTTATATCAGTTAAATGAAACCATAGTGGTTGATTTTTTATCTCTCTGTTTGCCCTGTGGAGCTGCTGCTAAGCCAAAGGAAATAAATGCTTAGTTTCATCTGGCCCTCAGGCGAGCTATTGAACTAGTCTGACTCACCCACTCAAAGCAGCTCTTTGTTCAAAGAACTTGTCTTATTTTACCACTTTGTTGGCCTAAAACTCAGTTTTCCATTCAGTCCTTTTTATCCTTTTCTCCTTTATTTATTCTATCGTTCTTATGTTCAACTTGAATTGTTTTGCTTCTCAAAATGCACAAATACACGTGTGTTTATTGTGAAATTATCAAACATATTTATACGTTTCAAGGCTCTAAACTCATCAACGCATCCGTCGCTGATGAGTCGGGGGGGCATTGCTACAAAACCAAAGTTAAAGGTTTCTTATTTTCAACATCGTCATATAAAATATTTTCACCACAAGCTGCTGGAAAAAAAATATAGTTCAATCTGGGGCTGCAATTAACGATTATTTGGCAAATATGCCCGTCTTCTGTTTACATTTTATCACTGGTGCACTTTAAAAATGGAAATGTCTTGAGAGTTATACTGAACGAAATTTCTTTTTGTATACACTTTGGGCCGGATTTATCAAAGGTTTGCGTGTATTAAAACGTGAGCTATTTCACTGCGCACGCTAAAAAAAAATAACCAAACTGATCTATCAACAGCGTGCTAAAAGGATTTGGTCTTTAAAACGTGCTAAATAGCGCCTCTTATCCATTTAGTACTTTTTCTGCAATGAATATGCAATATGGGGCGTTTACACGCAAAAGTGCGTCTTGTGGGAGGAGAACATGTAA
Source organism: Cyprinodon diabolis (assembly GCA_030533445.1). Classification (NCBI taxonomy): domain Eukaryota; kingdom Metazoa; phylum Chordata; class Actinopteri; order Cyprinodontiformes; family Cyprinodontidae; genus Cyprinodon; species Cyprinodon diabolis. Next base: position 3,418,877 of record CM060066.1, read on the forward strand.
ATATATTAATTTAGCACTCGCAAAGTGATTTATCAAACCTGAAAGCAATTTTGCTAACGGTATCTGACTCTATATTTAACACGTTTCAAAAGAAGGTGCAAATGGTCTGCATGCGTAATTGCGCACACATGGCAGCGGTTATTGTCGCAAGAAGGAGACATCGAAATGAAGCAAGGAGACGCAGAGAACGCATTTTTTCACTCCGTGTGAATATTTTTGGAATGAACGAGGAAACGATCATCAAAACATATCGTTTATCCAGCATTGCCATTTTGGAGCTGTTGGGGGAACTCAGAATGGATTTGGAGCCAGCCACAAGGAGGACCCACGCAATACCAGATATCACAAAACTCCTTGCAACATTGGATCTCGCAATCTAGTTTTTCAGAAGTGCTGTCTGACGTTTCTAATGCCATGTCGCCCTGACGCCCTAACGGAGAAACCAGACCTCCCCCCTGCGCCTGTGGAGCAACATGCCAATGCTGCGGGGATGCGTCATCTTATCCACAGTAACTTCTTGTGAGCCATTTGGTCTGTGCATTTTTCTACAGGCCAATACAAAACACTTTTTTTTTTTTTTTTTTTTTTTTTTTACTGCAGTGAAGTAGAAATTCAGCCACATACCACCTTGGGAATAAAGGTTGCCAAAGTTTTTTCTTTATATATATATATATATATAATTTTTTTTTTTTGTTGGGGGTCACTGTAAGATTTAAATTTCTTAATGCACTAGTTTGTACAAACTACAAACTACTTTGCCGCAAACCACAAAACGCGCAAAACCATCATTTAAATTGGGCGTCTCCAACAGTTTTGCACCTGCCACCAGTTACGCAATCACTCTTGTTAAATCACCCGCAAACCATGGTTCAGCCCCTCGCGCAAAATTCCAGTTTGCGAGCGCAAATTACTGCACGCAAAATTGGATCTTGATAAATCCGGCCCTTTGTGTTTACAAAATGACAAGTCTGTCTAAATCAATTAATCCTTCAATTATTTTGAAATATAATAAAATTAATCTATTAATTATCGGATAGCTAAAGATTCCTTAAAGATTTTTTAATGAAATTAAAACGGGTGAAACTAAAACATTTCCACTTGAGGAGTTCCGGATAGGCTTATTGATATTAAGCTTATTATTATTATTATTTTTTTTTTACAATTTATGTATAATTGCTGCTCTGTCAGCTAAAGGCATGTTTTACAGTCTAGTTAACAATTAATCTATTTCTAAATTAGTTGACAATTAATTAAAAAAACTAATTCATTCAATTAATTGTTTCAGCATTAATTTCAAAACTATCAGGAAGACATGAAATCATTTTTAAGTTCAATATTATGTTTCATAGGTTAAGTCAAACAATCAGAAAGTGTAAATCTATGTTCACACTGGACACGCTTTGAGCATCTAAAAGCTTCTTCTGCTTCAGTTTTTTTGCTTGTCCACATTAAGGTCAAAGGTCCAGTAAAGTGAGTCCAGAAGCGTCTGATGCTTCTGCTGCTCCTGTGTTCGATGCCAGAGAGCAGCTTTGCTATATGAGCTGTGATCAGCAGGTAAAAAGTAGTTAGAATCTATGTTGAAGTGAGAAAGTCCTCCTGAAAACATGGTCTGTGCAGTCAGTTCATCCAGATTACCATCCTGCCTTCAAAGATTATTTCTCTGTGGGAGCCGCTCAGACCCCCACATACCGGCGCTGCGCTGTCACTGGGAATCCCCAGCAGCAGCTGCCTCAGGCCCGCTCGCCTCTTGGGGGTTTTCCCCTCCTGTTGGTGGCGGCTGGAAGTAGATGTTAGCGTTTTTCAGGTCTGTGCTACAAACTGCAGGCAGCAGGATAATAAAAGCCAACATATTCTGCCGGCAGGTTTCTACATTTGAAGTTAATTTAGGCGTTAATAAACCGTTTCAGAGGAGTGATCATAGCGCTCTGCATCAGCAGTGCTGCGTCTGACTCCCTGCCAGCTCCCACATCAGCTTCTCTCATTGGTTGATGCGGCGCATTGAGCAGCTAAAGTTCAGTTTTTCCAACTCCAGCAGCTGCTGCATGTGAAATTGTCATCATTTGAGTGAAGAACATCCCAAAAACAGGACGTTGTTGTGGGAAAATACATATAAATAAATATTCAACTATTTGCTCCTGTTAAACTGAGATCGATGGATTTCACTCAGTCGGCTCTTTATTTTTATGTTTGTAAAGAGAGAACAGTTCATCATACGGCCCTTATTTCACGCTAATCAGCCCTGTTCTGCCTGGGCAGCGTTCATTCCTCCTTAATTACAATAATGGAAAGTAGTCAGAGTCAAAACAAATTGCAGACACTTTGGTTAAACACTAACATGTTATGAATAAACCTTGAGAAAGAATCTGGCTTGTTATGGGGAAGGGGTATGTCTTGTCTACAAAAACTCCTCACTCAGGCATCATGTGGCCTTGCAGTTGAAATAGACTGAATAAAAACTTTTATAGTGAGTAAATAGGATAAATCAATGTATAAAAATAAAAGAAATCTAAATTTTCCGACCACAGCGTACAATTTATTTTTTTGTAAAATGTTCAGCCGTATACATTGCTAGTTAAATGCCTGTTCACTGCTGGGAAAAGCTGTCAGTAGTAACCAGCCCATTTTTGGGTGCATTTTTAGCATGATGTAGCTATAAATACACAAGGTTCCCGCGGGTCCATAAAACGTCTTAAAAGGCATTGAATTCTTCAAAATAAAACTAAGGCCTTAATTGGTATAAAAATGTCTTAAATCAGTCTTTCGTAGGTCTTATTTTTTAAAACATCATAAATAATTTTTGTAATCTAAATAAAACATAAAAATTGACAATTTTTTTTTATTTAAATGAAATAACGGCTCGCCATTATTGGTTCCGTCTCGATAGCGGAACCAATAAAGCGTTGTTGCGGCCGGGACATTTGGGAGATGCACCATTAACTTTTTGTCTGGAAAATATGAGCAAGTGTAAATGTAACGGAAATTGTCTCCAGCCAAGAGTTTTCTCCATGGCTAAAACCAGGGAACATACATGAGGCTCAGTGGATTTATGCTAGAAGTCATTCAAGCTCAGAACGATGGGAATTAAGGCAGTGGAGTCGCACATGCGAAGCACGAAACACAAAGCGTCAAAATGGAGTTACAGAGAAACAGGCGGTATTTCTCAGTTTAGTTCCACCCTTGTCTCTGCAACGCCTCCACTTATCACCAAATCAAACATACTAAGAAAACCATACAAAGAAAAATAGCTGCAAAAAAGACTTAAAATAATTGTTAAAATATATCTGTCATTTGTGTGTTTTTAGCTTTCTTCCTGTATGGGAAGCTTTTCAAAATGTGAAACATTAGTGCAGTGGTTTATGTTCAAATAAACCTTTGGGTTAAGTTGTCGCAAGCAGGTTTTTTTTGTGTTTCTTGTGAATTTGGTCTTAAATTTTTATTTCAAGTGGCATTAAAAAGTCTTAAAAAGTCTTGAATTTAACTTGCCTTATGCTGTAGGAACCCTGATACACACATTTTTATATCAGACAAAAATTAATGTTTTCCCATTGAACTCTGCTCCTTCAGTTAAATTTGTATTTGTTAAATGGAATTTTAAGTTTATATAAGATGATGTGAAAGTTCTTACTGTAGCCTGCACTGTATTATCTACTCGGCTAACACATCCATAATCTTCTGCATTTTTCCAACCAGACAGTTTTTCTCCTGAATCCTGCCTGTTTTTGTTTTTACTGTAGCTTTACATTGAAACTTAGCTTGGCAAAGAACAAAGTAAACCAAACTCTGGAGGAAAAGCTTGATGTGCTAGCTGTCTGCAATGGTTTCCTCTGGTTTAGAAGTCATCATGCATAATTTATGCAGCTGCGACTTGGCCTTCATGCAACTGTACAAGCGTGAATTGCGTATATATGAACTCAGTTCTAAGTCGTCCTTCCTGTTCTCTGACTCGCCTTTTGTTGTCAAACAGCTGAGGGAAGCGAGCAACACAAGGAAGAGAACCGTTTGATGGAAGAGAAGAAAAAGAAAAGGCAAGAAGAAAAGAACAAGAAGGAAATCACTCAGAAAAAGGTGATTCTCACATTTTTAGACAGATGATGGTTTTTATCTCATTAATCTCTGCTGGGTTTGGAGAATTATTTCACCTAAGCACCATTTTATGTGTGCATGTCCTTAAACATTAATGACTTTATATTAAATCCAATTTTTTTTGTATTATTCAAGCAAGGTTTATTTTATTTTCAGTATCCAAATGTGCAATACAAATTCTGGAATAAGTACTGTAGTTATCATCACAACCCCTTGTAGTCCCGCCCCGTCCGGCGTCATTCAGTTATAACCCAAAGTAAAAATGGAGTAAAAATAATAATAAAATAATTCTAATAATCAAATAAATAATTAAATTGATAAAAAAAATATAAGAAATAAAAAAGGGGGGGTTTAAGGTTAAAGTCGTGGGGAAGTCATATTTAAATGTCAAATCATTCTGTCTTAAACATGTACATCTGTACCCTTTATCAGAGTACAAAAAATGTTCTATTTAAAAAAAATCCTGTCTTAGCCTGAACACCTAAATTCGGCCAATCGTATATGAACGGTCATCTGCCAATCACATTTTTCAATCATAGCATCTTGATTCATATGTCGCAGCTAATATACGCAACGGTTGAAACCAGAATCCTTTCCTTTCCCATTGAGTTGCGTCCCAGTGTTCACGGGGATGGACGTCTGTGTCTTCGGCAGGCGTAGAGCTAACAGAACTGGCAGCGTTGCGAGGCAAGGGCTCAAACATGTACGGCTGGAAGCCTTCTACACCAAACCAAGCTTCTGCCGCCCTGGCGTCCTCTTCCACAACATCTTCCTCGCCGCTTTCCTCCTCTAAATAAAAAATGGATGACGGAGGAGACTCATCCACGACCTCCGACACTAAACTCTCCTCCTCTTGCATCATTCCGCTGTCCATAGCGTTCCTTGACAGCGTCGTTTCTAAGTCACCAATTTAGTGCTACATGGTCCCAATGGAATTTCCCATTGGGAACCTGCTAGCACTAAGATGCTAACTGGTTAGCAAGATGCTTCCGACAAACCGGCCACAACCAAACATGCTTGAGAACCTTCCATCACAACAATCCCGCCCCCTTGATAATCGACCAATCACTTTCACTTTATTTGGAAATGCGGTGGTTCGAACGGCCGCTTCCCTACGACTTTAAACTTTAAAGTTTAATGTATTTAAACGGGTTAACTGAGCCTCTAATTTCTCCACAAAGTTTAAAAATGGTTGAATAGAATTATGTTATAGATGCTCTCACAGTGTATCTAATCTATTCTAGTTTTAATGACTGCATAACATCTTTAATCAATGAGCAGAAGTAGGAGGGGAGGCTTCTTTCCATTTGAACAGTATTAACCTCCTTGCTAGGAAGGTAGTGGATGCTACCACATTTGTCTGATTGGCATGTAGATGTGCACCAGCTGGAAACGACGCCAATACTTGCAGTCAGGCGAGAAGGTTCTAGTGGGTATTGGGGGATAGTGGCTAGAGCATCAAATATAGATTTCCAGAAATAAGTCCCAAGTTCTTTAAATGTCTTTTTGATCTTTTCTATTCTCTTCTTCTGCAGGCTGCTGATCAGAAACCCAAAGGTGAGTGTTTTGATCTAATAAGCTTCTGCAGCATTTCATTTTAACTGCTCATTAACTAAAAAAAAACTTTTACCCGTTAGAGTTCTTCTTAAAGCTTTTTTTAAACACCTATACTTAACAGCAAAAGGCAGTTTTCAATGAATTTGTTCATTTATTGTTGGGAAGCAAAGAAAAAATGTGGGAATTAAGAATTCTTGGTTTCATCCAAACAGCCCAAACCGTCACACAGCCGTCTCCGTGTCTGAGTGTAGCAATGACCTTTTCTTAAAACTCTGTTAATTTAACACCTTTCTGCTGGAAGGCCTCATTTTTCTCTTTTGAGTCCACTAGATCAGGCATCCCCAACCTCTGTCCTCGAGGCCTGCTGTCCTGCAGGTTTTAGAGGTTTCCTTGCTCCAGCACAGCTGATTTTAATTAAAAGCTGAATAACTGGCTTTTGGTCTATTGCAATTATAATCAGCTGTGCTAAAGCAGGGAAACCTCTAAAACCTGCAGGACAGCGGGCCTTGAGGACCGAGGTTGGGAATGCCTGCACTAGATGGTTTACCATCATTTTGTGGCAAATATTAGACGCTGTTAGCTCGCAGTAGCCGTGTTTCCATTCAAATGAAATCTGAATTTTCATCAAACTTTTAATATTTGCATTTTTTTACATGTAGTTCGAACAAATTAACCAAGCACCATAAATGCGTCCCATGTCGTCACGCATGGCTGTAGTAAACAGGAAGTAGAGGCTGCGTTCTGCACGGACCACAGGTCAGTAATGGAGGACAGTTTTAGTGAATGTGATGCTATCAGGAAAACTTTCTTAAGATGTCGTTTAATAAAGGTGATGCTATTTGTTTACGTGCATGATAGGAAGACGGCGATAGCAGAAACAGCTGATCAGTCATCTGAGGACAAGTTTGCTACGTCGCGCGTTTTGTGCATCAACCCTTTTTCTCATAAACCAACTCAATAGAGCGTTAAAAGGAAAATTCGGTCAGCTAGGAATGATTAATGGATCATTATTTATACCTAAATCTTAACGTTCACCGTGATTTAATGAATTTAGGGTTAATCATTAAAAAATAAAAACAATAATTTTCATTGCGACCCGGTTCCGTATAAAGCAGGAGACAATGACGAATTTTCATTGCTATTAATGAGTCCGGGAGCGGCCATTTTTGCCCAAATATAGTAGAATTACGCATTTAAAATGGACCGTATAGGGACGCTTTAAAGTATAATATTCTCGTACTTTTATTAAACAACAGCAACAGAAAAGAGAACTTTTAACTTTCAATGGAGCGCTCAGTTGAAAGGTGCATGCTTGTTCAATAGTTGTTGCCATCTTCCTTATCGTGCTTTCTCCAGAGTTGTGCACTCCCTCAAAACCCCGCCCACTTTGCGTCCAGAAATTCAAAAAACATCTCGATGTTGTGATTGCCCCGCCAGTTCCAGGGCCTGGGGCATTGATCGAGGCTAGACAAACTCACAGGCAAGAAGGATTTTGGCAGGTGGAGCTAGTTTACTAGGCTAGCAATCAAAAACATCATTTTCATGTGAATGTGCTTTACTGGAGGCATCCATGTTTGTCAAAGAACACTACTGCCACCTACTGGTTTGTGACGTCACGGTGCGGTATCGGCTGTTGATCAAGTCCCAGTGCTGTATCTGGTGTTTGTCACAACGCGCTATTATCCAAGTCATCTTAAAAAATATTCTTCTTCTAAATGTTCAACCTATTCTCATTATGAGTGCGTATGAAATTGTACGAAAAGTTATGCACTGTAATTTGGTACGTTTTGGACGTTTTTTTCGTCGTATGCGCATTTGCATCAGATGCACCATTCACGAATATAGAATATAAATTGCAATTAGCCCTAACCCTGACCCTAACCCTAAGATATAAAACAGCAAGCAACGTAGTTAGAGACATGAATAAGTGCTGATTGCACTGTTTTTCCCATTTTTACGTCCGTCCGCGGATCTGCTTTTTTTTTCTGTCTGCCAGCGCAGGCGCACTGATGTGGTTTTTTGAGGAAAAACGTCCAAAACGTACGAAATAGTCTGCATAACTTTTCGTATGATTTCATACGCACTAATATATGTGAATATGTTGAAATGTTGGCTACATATTACGTATTTTTTCTCTGGCCAGAAGTTCGATGGCAAATCCTCCCTCTTCAAGTTGGCGATCCAACGACCAACCCGTCCGTGGAGGATCAGGAATCAGAAAGGTGGAATAACTTTTTTCACTTTTCCCTGATGTATTCCAACATCCAGCTGCCATGCACGTGGGCATTGTCAGTTTCACTATAGCTCTGGTGAATTTCAATGGTGAAGTCCTCTGGAAATCTTCAATAATTGTTGTTGATTGCAGATGTGTCTAGTAGTTCCCATTGATTTAGCTTGTAAAGCGGGGAGAATGGCGCTAGGCTTACCGCACCGTGACCTAGTATATAAATATCTGGCTGGCTTGCCAAATATGGAAGCAGTTGTACTGCATTACGTAGTCCTGTTTCTGACCTTATGCTCACTTAGCAACACAGAGAATGCAGCATGTAAACAGAGTCTACATACTGGGAGTCACGTACGAATCTTGGCCAAAACAGGGTTCTTACTGGCTGACTCGCACGCGATCAGGTCATAAGCTAAGAGATTTCCAGGAAGAGCGTCCAGTTGTGCACGTGCATCCACACAGTGGGATGTGGAAACTATAAATGCCGCCCAGAATGGATTGAAGGTGGGGGATAACAGAATTTTTGACGACGCGTTGCTGGATGTATGAAGTGTTTAAGACAGCTGTATGAATTCGGTTTTGTAATTAAATGTGTCCCCCCTCCGGATGATAAATGGTGTGAATCGTGGCCTTCTTTCTGTCATAAGGGAATGCTGCCAATGAGCTTCCATAACGTCCCTGCTGGAAGATGGCAGGAGGGAGGGGTTACTATATTTGAGCAAAAATGGCCGCTCCCAGACTTTATTTTTTTACTGATTAACGCTAAATTCATAAAATTATTGCGAACGTATTAGTTTTAGGTTTAGATAATGATCCATTGATTATTTGTTGCTGACGGGACATTTTCTTTAAATAAAAACCTTCCATGATTCAAGTTTGCACAGTTGGATTAATGATCAATACTGAGCTTTACACTGGGCCACTTTCTGCTGCTCCTCTAAAGTAACATTTCCCTTCAAGGTTAGAGCTTTAATACAAACGGTTATGATGTAAACAGCTGCAACATTAAGAGGAGGCAGGTTACATGGAAGCATCTGTTTTTTTTTATTTTGGGATAAATAGAGCAGAGATTTTTCTCTTCCTTTGTTTAACTTTGATGTCTGCTGGTTTCTTCTACAAAACCAGTCTCGCTTTGCTTTTCCCGTGTTGCTCAACATGTTCATGACGGCATGAGGGCTCGTCTTTGATTACCCATAGCGTGTTTGTCATCTGTTCTCTGGGAAATGTTATGATTAGAGCCTATTGGTTTCCTGTTGTTATGCTGATTGATTGTCAGCATACATCAGCTGACACATTGGTGGTTTTCCTTTTGGTTGCATGTTTCCGCTAATTGATCTAGATAATAGGAATTCACTTCCCCTGTTGTTTATTTACAGTTGTTTGAAGGACTATTTGCTTCCTTACAGATTTTTTTTTGTTGCTGCACTATGATGTTTTGGATCATAAAACAGGTTTTTATTTTAAAAATTAGGATAAAATATATTTAAGATAACTCTTTAATCGTTGCACGTAGCTACCTCACGGTTTCGTCGTACAGTGTGTGCTCGGCTTTAGCTTCAGAGGAAGATCAGGGAGGTCAGACATAGTTCTTGATTTGCCTTTTGGTGTGGAAGCAGACCACGCTTCAATATGGAGCATAAATCAAAAATAACTGCGACGTACAACCGTTTTGTTATTGTTCTTTTCTACAGAAAGCCGACTGCTTTATTTCAGGCAAAGGGGTAAAACTTTAAAATTACAGCCTGTTTTCATAGAGGCCCAGCTGTGCGGTCGCAGACTAAAGAGGAAGAAACTTTAGCCAGATATGAATGATAATGAAGAATGAAAGCAGTGAAACATGGGGGTTCTTTGTTGTCGATGAAAACAGGGAAATAACTAAATGTTCAACCTTGGAGTGAATACAGAGGAGGGCTGATGACGCGGGCGTCAGTTAGACTCTATGAAAGATGGAGATGGATTTGGAACGCCATCCTGAACGCGTGCACCATGGATACGCGTGCAGACAGACATGAAAAGGACGGGAGGAAATAAGGCCAGTTTGAAAACTAATCATTTAGAGAGCCATCAGGACTCCTGGGAGTCGACCCCCCCACCCCCGCATCTATCTCCAATATATTTTAAATGGAAGTCGCCGTCAGCCGGTCAGGGATTGCTTTTTATGCATGGGTCTAAATAACAGAGCTGGGGGTGTATATGTATGTATTTATATGCAGAGAAGGGAGGAAATCGGTATGAAGCAGTGATTTGTGTTTTTCCATCCATATCGGTGCATTCTGCCATCCTCATACACTTTCAGGAATTCATAGCGGCAACCACCCCCTCCCCCCCCCTCTCTCTGCAGGCCCTCCTCGGACCCAGGCATTCAATTTGTTTGCGGTAATCGATCTCGGCTTCATATGTATGAAAATGAGATAAAGCTTTGGCGCGCTGGAATTAACTTCTCTGCCCCCTATTAGGCACGGAGCTTCACCAAATGCAGGGTTTCTAGACGCCCCAGCCCACTTCCCCCAACACATTTAGGCTGGACCCCCCCACAGACACACACACACCCCACGTCTTCCTTTTAAGTCTCCTCCCAGGGAGGCTGATTATTCACTGATGGTGCACAGCAGCTTCCCACAATCGCTGCCGCCTCGACAATCAGAGTCTAACGGACATGCACACTGATTCTGGTGTGGGAGCATCAAACCCGGAGTTTATTAACTGATACTGGCTTAGCTTTTTACAGACATTATTCCACATTTCTGTTAAAATTTTATTTTTTTTAGGTATAACAACAGCTGTGCTATATTCTATTCAGTTTATTTCTATAGCGCCAATTCGCATCATGTCATCTCAAGGCACTTTCCAGTTCACCAGATCATCCAGTCAGATTGATTCAAAGTTTTCTATCTAAGGAAAACCAGTTGATTGCATCGACTCATTGACTCTTCAGCAATCCCTCACACTAAGCATGCTTGTAGCGACAGTGGAGAGGAAAAACTCCCTTTGAGCAGGAAGAAACCTCCAGCAGAAGCAGGCTCAGTGTGAGCGGCCATCTGTTGAGGCCCACTGGGGTTCAAGGAGACAGAACCAGACATAGAAAAAGAAGCATAGATACAAAAGGCAACTGTCAACCAGCTCCACAGGCGGCCCCGTCCAGGAAACACACAGCCAGGCAGACGAGCTCCGAGCCAGCTCCCATGTCAGAGGATGAAGAGAGCACATCCAGTTAGTCACAGTCAGAGAAACAGGACTACACTGGAAAACAGGCCAATCTCCAACATCTAGAAACAAAGGTGTTGATGGCAGCAGCACAGCTGATATTTCTCTCCAGGATGGAGTCACAGCCAAACAGGAACAGACCAGATGAAGCTACTATGAGAAAAAGCAGAGAGAGCAGAACGTTAGAGATTGAACTAACAGATTCTGCAGAGTGGGAGAATAGAGATGGAATGAAGCAGAATGATGAAAAAGGGGTCCCTATGTCCTCCAGCAGTCTAAGCCTATAGCAGCAGAACTATAGAGATAGCTCAGGATATGAGGTAAATTATATCAGAGATTGTTGAATAACAAAATGAATGTGATATAAAAATGAAAAAAAGGCCATGATATTGCCTAGCTATAGATTTGTGATATATCTTACAACCGTGAGCAAAATACAAACTTCTGTTTTTGTTTTAAGGGGATTTTATGTGATAAAATGACGCAGTTAAATGCATTTTTTGGCAGGAAAATATTAGCTTGTTAGTAAAAGTTAGAATTGGTTCACTCCATTTATAGGGGAGTCCCCCCCGTCCCTCAGTGAGGTCTAGAAGCACAAGATCTATATCCAGCCATTCAGCAACGTTACTGCTACATGTACATCTTATTTTGGCATTTGACCAGTTAGATGAGCCTTTGAATGATATATTACCTACTGGAAATTAAGTAAAAAAAAATGTAACAAGTTAAGAAATAAAGGTAAAAAAATAATTGAAAAGTTAAAAAGTTAGTTAGCCTCGTTAACAATTACATTTAGGTTTATAAACTAAAACATGTCAGTGCCAGTATCAGCATTAGTGTCTCTAAAGTTATGTTGGACCAAAAAAATGTGTTTCTTTCTCTCTCAGAGTGTTTTCATGGATTTCTTATAGAAGCACTTTTGTTATTTTTCTTAATATATTTGGTCAAGTTGCCGTTTCTTGTTATTACATTGACATTAATTTTTGCCATCAAAATATCCATATTTATTTAATGTTACAAAGGTAATGAGGTCTTGTCCTGGATTCCATAACATTATTGGCTTGAAATGTTGATTTTCAAAGTATTTCACTGAGCGCCCTATAAAGGGTTGAATTGGGTTGCTTTGCTCCCTGGTGTGACTCGGAGGACACGGCAAACGTGTCCATTCTGCTTGAGTGAAGAGACTCTCTCTGGCTGCGTTCTGCACCTTCTCTGTGTCGCTTTAAATGTCTGAGAGGCTAGAAAGCGAAAGTAAAACCCTTCCATTTGCTCCTGACGTCGGCTTCATTTTCACGTTATAAAAACCCAAGAGCGTCCCCTCGTTTTGTATCGGATTAATTTGCGATTTCACATGCTATTAATTGCGTCAACATTTTTTAAAGCGGGATTTCATGAATCGCAATTAGGGGCTAATTTACGCCGGCTTTCTGCTTCCCTTCGCCCCCCCCCCCCCCCCCCCTTCCCTTAAGTTAACCACATTCATAAACACACAATTAATTAACACCATATAGCCTGTGAATTATGTCCAGTAGATTTATGACTGCGAGGCGTAATTGTTTCTCTACATCTTCTGTTTGCTCTCTCCACATGAGGAATGGAGAGGATGAACAATGAAGGAAACGATGCGTTCCTCGCCGTTTATTCATGTTGTATGAGGACTCGCACGCCACAGACGTAGGAACCCCCCCCAAACATACCCCTCTACTCAGCATTAAGCTGCTTCATGTCAAACAGCAGGCAGATTAGCAGCAGCAGCCCAGTGTTCTGAGTGACAGTTGATGCTGTGCTTTGCTGCGTCGTCAGAGTCCCAGTGTTTTCTTTAAAGGTTAAAAGGCTTCTTTTCTTCCCGGAGGCAAAGAATCAAAATGCTTTTGGTTTCGTTATGCTTTCTTTCACCTCAGCTCTTAAATTTAGGACCCCCCCCCTTGCTTAGCAGAGGTGGGTACATTTACTTGAGTAACTTTAAGGGAAAAAATGCTGTTAGAAGTAGTTTAACTTTTCCGTAGATTAATTATCTTTTACTTATAATATCTGGAAACTACCACCTACAATTAAACTTCATTCTTTCAGAGATCAGATAAAAAAAATGGTAAACAGTTGATAATATTGCTGGAGGTTATTATAGGGATTACTTTCTGCAAAAAGATTAGTTTTATATTATGTTTAAAAAATGTGTGATTCTACTGCCTGTTTTTTATGTTATTAGGGCACAAATTGATTAATCATCAAATGGAGTATAGAGACTATAAAACATTCTTTAGCTGAAAGAGTGACTCAATTAGAGCAGGAATTAGAAATGCAAACATTTAGCATTTAAAGGAAAAGTCCGGTCAGCAAATAATAATCAATGGATCACTATTTATACCTAAAAGTAATACTTTTGCTGTGATTTAATGAATTTAGCGTTAATTTTCATTGCGATCACTGAGTCTGGGAGCAGCCATTTTTGCCCAAATATAGTAGCGCCTCCCTCCTGCCATCTTCAAGCAGTGACGTCACGGTGCGGTAAGCCTAGCGCCATTCTCCCCGCTTTACAAGCTAAATCAATGGGAACTACTAGACACATCTGCAATCAACAACAATTATTGAAGATCTCCAGAGGACTTCACCATTGAAATTCACCAGAGCTATAGTGAAACTGACAATGCCCACGTGCATGGCAGCTAGATGCTGGAATACATCGGGGAAAAGTGAAAAAAAGAGTTATTCCACCTTTCTGATTCCTGATCCTCCACGGACGGGTTGGTCGTTGGATCGCCAACTTGAAGAGGGAGGATTTGCCATCGAACTTCTGGCCAGAGAAAAAACACGTAATATGTAGCCGACATTTGGAAGAAGAATGTTTTCAAGATGACTTGGATAATAGCGCGTTGTGACAAACACCAGATACAGCACTGGGACTTGATCAACAGCCGATACCGCACCGTGACGTCACAGACCAGTAAGAGGCAGTAGTTTTCTTTGACAGACATGGACGCCTCCAGTAAAGCACATTCAGATGAAAACTACTCTTAGTTAAAAACACTTATTTATTGAACACTATGTAATAGTTTAATATTTAAAGTACTTTCAGAAGTTTGAATTTTGAATATGACCGGACTTCCTTTAAAACTGTCCATCTAGGCTCCCATCTACCATTCAGCTTTAATTTCTCTGGTTTTTACCTGTTTATGTTGAATCATTGAAAGAACCTTAGTGTAAGCTCCTACTGAACAAGGAGTCTACATCTGCTCTGGTTTGATAAAGAAAGGGATCAGAAATAAAGTCAATGTTTGTATTGTTTTCTTTTGGTCTAATTAAAGTCCGGGCTTTCTTTTCTCTCCTGTTTTTAACAGTCGTTTCTTTAGGTGGATTTTTTTATCAGCTCCTTTTCTCTAAACTGGTCTTTGGAAGCAAACCGTCCCTAAAATGGCAGCAGAGTTGATTAAAAAACTGGAGAAATGAACATATATGTATTTTTTTTCATAACTTTTTCTGCCATTTGCAGACCAGAAGAATTACCCCATTGTGTAGAGCATATAAGCCTGCGCGTTATGTCCATCCCTCCTCCCTCCACAAACATGACTGCATAATAAAGTAGCTCTGCAGACAATAGACAGAGGAGATGTGGGAACCTGCACCACCAGGCGCTAAGCTCAGGGAGCCAAACCTTTTCCTTTTGTGCAACATGGTCGGATCTCCTCACCGGTCTGCCTTGAATTTCCAATTAAAGGTTCGATTCTCTCATGTGTTTCCATTCGCCCATTGTTTCTCACTCGTGTTCTTCTCCCTGAGCCGTTGCTATATCTTCCTTCCTTGCTCTTACACAGTGTAATTAACCAGTTAGTATCCAGAAAGGCCGTAATTAAAACTTGTGGTTGGGGAGGAAACCTCAGCAGGAGGTTTTAATGGACTTTCATCACTTGATCCTTGTGCTTATTTAATTAGCTTCCGTCTTCAGGGCAAGGGGTGCGCTGCTTTTCCCGCCACGTGTTTTACTACGGTCCATTATTGGCAAAGTATTCAACCTGCTACTGAGAATGTTACCATCTGCAACACGGGGATAAACATTTAAAAGGAACATTGCACATTTCTAAACAGTGCTCCGAACACTAGCCTTGGTTAGTAAAGGATTTCTCTTTATTGTGTAAGATTTACAGACATCTAGCAGTAAAATGGGGATATTTCACTAAAAATAAACACTAAACCATGGTGGGTGTCACTACCCGATCCGTACCGTCAGCTCATTTGCACATTCAGATATACATTGGGGTCGCTCTTGATTTTCAAAATAGACCTTAATTTCGTTTCTCCCTCCCCAAAAATAGTAAGCATACTAAAATATAATGTTTTAAAGGCTAATTATGTATTTCCTGAAAACATAAATGCCTTAAAATCCTTTCTGCCATATCACTCCTTTGTGCTCGATCTGCACCAGGAATGGGATACTGTGCTGTTTCTTGGCAGGGGGGGGTTTACCATCAGGCAAAACTAGGCAGTTGCCTAAAACCCCAAGTTCCTGGGGGCCCCATAAAACATTTTAATACAAATATTCCTTATTTGTGGACATTAATTATGTTTCTTTTTTGGCTAAAATGCCATCAGAACGCTGATAATAAGTGTGTCTCAGCCCCCCCTTCAGTGTCCACCATATTGGATCAGTCCATTTGCTGCACATGTTCAGAAAGGTCCAAACAGACAGCAGCAAACCATTTGAAAACAAACCATGCAAAGAGCAGTGTTGCCAACTTAGCGCTTTAGTCGCTATATTTAGCCACTTTTCAGACCCCTCTAGCACTTTGATTTCTAAAAAGCTCCTAGCGCCAAATCTAGAGACTTTTTTCTGCTACTGGAGACTTTGGAGACAACATTTAAAAGCAGCGAACTCTGCTCTCCAGAGCAAGTAGATTGGTAACCCCGCCTCCTGCTCTCCTCTATCTTGTCTGCTGTCATGATTCATGCAGCTATTATTTCATCCAAATGAAAAATGGAGAACAGATAAGCAGATCATGGCTTGTCTACAGTGAAAAGAAGGACTGGGTTATTTACTTTGGCCTTTTTGGAAACACAGGAAGGAGCAATCAGCTAAGTGAGCTTAGTGCTTGGAAAAAATCTTTCATTCCTTTAGAGACAGCATGAAAAGTCAGCTGAGTACAAAACATAGAGAGGAAAACAAGAAGAAAAGGGACAAGAAGAGAGGGACACAACCTAGAACAAAAAACTTTAATAGAATAAATAATTCTATTAACATTTCTGTATCTAGGGCCCCAAATTTCCTAAATCCACTTTATCCGTTTTATTTTTTCCTTTCGTGTCCACTTTATGGTATAGAGTGCATAATCTAAAGAAAGAAACAACTAAAATGCAGATAAACATTGTTTAATCATATTTTGCTGGACTGCTCTGAGGATGTCCCATGATGACGTCAGAGAAGCAATTTATTGAAGAAAATGTAAAAAGCATCAACATTGTCTCAGAAAAGTCATAAAACACTTTTTTAAAGACGTGTATTAGCATTATTTAGAGAGTTAAGGATAGAAATAAGTAATTTTAGTACCATAATTACATAATTTATGGACACCCGGATGTATATCTGTTCCTGCATGCATAGGACGGATCATCCTCCGGGACGGATTGGGTAGTGACAGTGGGTCACTGTCTCAAATACGTATTACAGCAACGGTAGCTGCTGTCTGTCAAAAAGCCTCTACAAAACAGATTTAACGGTCATTTGGGGTATGGAGCATTGCAGGCGAACAAAGAAGCCAAAAGACCCCCATTCCAAAGAGTGGGACCCATTCGTCCGTTTCTATTTGCATGTTTTCTAAACAAAAACGAGGCTTTGTTGGGCTGCTGGATAAAACGTGGAACTCAACACTATTTCTGACATTTTGAATTGAAAAAGCTTCCTGGATGGAAGAGAAACGTCTTCAAACTTGGAAACAAAGTCCAGTGGATTGATTTGTTTATTTTTTTTGGAATGACTGTGACCTGGATGACTGAGAATCTTTACCAGCATGTAATTTCCCTCTGGGATTATTAAAGTATGTCTGATTCTGATAAAGAAGCTGGTGGAATAACTAATGGGAACCAGCAGGGAAAGCAGCATAGATCAGACAGGCTAGCATTCATTCGCTGCGCCGTTATCCAAATGGCGAGTAAATGTCATGTGAATCTGATCTAAAGTGAATCAGAAACGCCACCTGCAGCCATTCTGATACCGTGGGAGCGAGTCAGAGTCCCACTCTGCCCCTCGGCTGACACTGATGGGATTGGTAGAAGTGCTTGGAGACCCTCATAAGCTCCTTTTCTTTTTGCCCTGATTTTTCTCTTTTCTTCTTGCATGTGAACTTCAGCTCCTGAGGAAGTGAATGTAGCTATAAATTAATGCTATTCCCGCTTCCTGTCTCTGTTATTGGCGCGCCTCCGCTTTCCTCCGAGCTCTTTAGTTTCTTGGCAGGCACGGCAGAAAACCTCACCACTCTGAATTCAGAGTGTCGATGCTGACCTGTGCTTCCATGTCACTGTGTGCTTCCTTACTGCCATCTTTCTTTATACAGACTCTTTCCATTGAGTCGGGTATAAAGGATCTGTCATGGAGTTTTAAACAAACTTTGTTTACATTTAAAAGAACTCGTATCTCCTAATTGACAATAGTTTGTGGATTCTTAATTTTGAGGGTCCAACCTTTTCCCAAAAAACTTTCAACAATGAAGACAGAATTTTTTGCTGCTTGTTATAGATGTTAGAAGAGAACAATGACCTTTTCAAAT
Source organism: Cyprinodon diabolis (assembly GCA_030533445.1). Taxonomy (NCBI): domain Eukaryota; kingdom Metazoa; phylum Chordata; class Actinopteri; order Cyprinodontiformes; family Cyprinodontidae; genus Cyprinodon; species Cyprinodon diabolis. The sequence continues at coordinate 3,436,697 of CM060066.1, forward strand.
AGTGTCGACCCTTTTTACAGTTGTTCAGCTCCAGGCTGTACAAGGCTGCTCAGCTACTGCATGAACCCTGAAAAACCACAGAAGGCTTGGAATCCAGCGGAAAGAGCCTCAAACGTCTGGATATTTTCCTCTAAGAGCAGGATGACGATTAGGGCTGCAAATAGATTAATAATCAGATGGCAAAAGTTTCCTTAAAGAAGTTTTTTTTTTTTTTTACAAAATTAACCCCTTAAACCCTGAGGATTTTAGGAGCAAATTCCACCTGAAATTACATATGTGAGTTAAAGCAAGTACAGTTCCCAAACTATAAAATGCGATTACAATTGCTCAACACATTCTCATTATCAGTTCGTATGAAATCGTACGAAAAGTTATGCCAACTATTTCGTACGTTTTGGACGTTTTTCCTCAAAAAAACAGATCAGTGCGCTTGCGCAGGCAAACAGACAAAAAAAGCAGATCCGCGGACGGACGTAAAAATGGGAAAAACAGTGCAATAATTACTTCTTCAGGTCTCTAACTACGTTGCTTGCTGTTTTATATCTTAGGGTTAGGTGCAGGGTTAGGGTTAATTGTATGTTAAATTCTATGTTATTGAATGGTGCGTAAGATGCGCATGCGCATACGACGTAAAAAACGTCCAAAACGTACGAAATTACGGTGCATAACTTTTCGTACGATTTCATACAAACTCATAATGAGAATACACTGAATTGCTTGTATTTGCGTGACAAAAAAGGCATCTACTTAGCAAATATTTAGCCTTGCCACATTTCTTTTCGAAATTAAAAACAATGAAAGCCCATTTGAAACTCTGAATGAACCCTCAGACTTTATAGATCCACATCTTAACTATGACTCAAGCAAATTTGGACTGAATCAGTTGAAGCATCTTTGCTCCACAAAGGTTTTAGTCGGCAGTGTGCTGGGAGGAAATGTGATTTTGGCACAGTGCCAAAATACAAAAATGCATTTTTCCACTCATAAAGGGAATCTGGTCAGACAAATATGCTGATTTACATTATTGGAGACCTTCTGCATAAAGGCTTATTTATACTTCGAAACCAGGTCGTCTGCGCAGGTGTCACTGTGAACGTAGAGACGTCCCCGCCCCTTCTGCAGATGCTCTGCTGCACCTCTCCCTAATTGTAGCTGACCGCAGACAGTGCCGCAGACAGGAGGCCAGCTTGTTTTGTTTTTATGACCGAAATTGCAGAAAAAAACTCGTGAACTTTGACCCGCTAGAAGATCGAGGTGTGCGAGAACGCTGGGACCCTTTTTCCACCTGGATCTCCGCTCTTTTTGGCCCTCATGTCCCTCCGTCGTCGGACTAAACTCGCCTCCACTTCCTCGCCACCTCGGCCGTATCTAGACCCACAGCGTGTAGCACAGACCACGCTTCAATATTGAGCATAATGTAAAAATGTCTGCATCAAGCTCACTGCAACACACTGCTGTAAGAGTATAACCAGGAAGCGAGGTAGGAGGGCAAAATAGGTTTAGCGCCACCGCAGCACGGGAGGGAGAATTACGCCCAGGAGCAAATGGATAAAAATAGACCGGAGGAAAAAAAAAAACATGAATCGATTCTCTTGCGGACGGATCGATGTATCGGATTGTCGTCTGTTGGAACGATGCATCGATACAAAATGATTATTATTTACACCCCTAGCGAGAACGCTGGGACCCTTTTTCCACCTGGATCCTCGCTCTTTTTCATCCTCATGTCCCTCTGCTGTGACAAGCTCACAGCGACACACTGCTGCAGCAGCATAACCCGCCCTAAAGACAAAAAGGCTTTGCTCCTAAGATTTAGCCATTGTTTTGTTGAAATTTACTGGGAATATCACGAAACTCAATAGAAAATAAAAATAACAGAGTAAGCTTATGTAACACATGCCAGTTACATAACCTGACATGGTCTCACTATTACCCCCGACCCCTCCTTGGAAAGGTCTGAGCCTCTAGTTTCCAATGATACTGGCCATTAGGGGGCGGGGCTAAAAATAAATACCTGCTGTTGCATTACTCCCACAGAGTCACATATTACAGGTAGATTTTAAAATCTCATTTTATTTGTTTACACAGTTATAAAACAAAGTATTTTTGGAAAAATCATTGTGAAACATGTTTTAGAAAATGCAAAACCCCATTTGAAAGGCTTGTGGAGGAAACACCATGTGACTGTGTTTTGTAAATGTATTAAAAATGAGCAGGTGTCAGCTGGGCCCTGTACCGGGCGTAAGGGGCCCTGTACTACAGGGCCCTGTACCGGGCGTAAGGGGCCCTGTACTACAGGGCCCTGTACCGGGCGTAAGGGGCCCTGTACCGGGCGTAAGGGGCCCTGTACTACAGGGCCCTGTACCGGGCGTAAGGGGCCCTGTACTCGGCGTAAGGGGTTAAAGCAGGTGAAACTTAAACTTTTCCAATTGAGGAGTTCTGGATAAAGCAGATTGTTGGACGAAAAATAATTTTATCTTTTAATTATTTTTTATTTATTTTTTTTTTTACAGTCTTGGTCTAACAACTGTTCTAAGCGGGTCGCTCTGCCAGCTAAACATTTTAGAGTCTCTATACTGCAGTTAAGAATTCCTCTATTATTAAATTAGTTGAGAATTATTTCAGTAATCGATTGATCACAATTTATTGTTTCGGCCCTGGTGCTCAGATCAGACCATTTACATGTGCTGAAGTGGTCTAGTCAAAGTTCAGACCCAAAACTTTTTTTTTACAGATATTATTCGTTTAGTCTGCTGAACCCCAGTCGGCCTCAGCAGATGGCCGCTCACATTGAGCCTGGTTCTGCTGGAGGTTTCTTCCTGTTCAAAGGGAGTTTTTCCTCTCCACTGTCGCTACAAGCATGCTTAGTGTGAGGGATTGCTGAAGAGTCAATGAGTCGATGCAATCAGCTGGTTTTCCTTAGATAGAAAACTTTGAATCAATCTGACTGGATGATCTGGTGAACTGGAAAGAGCCTTGAGATGACGTGTTATGAATTGGCGCTATAGAAATAAACTGAATAGAATTGTTTTCTTATTTTATGAAGGAGCAAAACTTTCAGTTTGTTTTTTTCTCTTCCTCTGCAGAAACATCCACTTGTTTATTTAGATATTGAATCTTTTTTGGATTTAATTTGATGTGTAGAAATGTTCCTAAAGTTAACATGGCCCTTTTAGCATTTTCACTAAACTGAATCTTTAACTGATGCTATGCTGCTTCCTGTCACCTCCAACAAATGCTGGTCTGTTGTATCTGTCCAGTGCCAGAGGCTGTCCCCACTAAGCCCAGTCCTGGTTCATCTCGCCACCTTCAAACCTCCAGCCCCACACTGCCCCTCTCCTCCTGTCCTCCTGCTAATGCCAAGGGCCCCCCGTTGGGCAGCCAGGGCCTGACTCAGAACCCCCCTCAGCAGCAGAGCCAGTTGTCCTCTGCCGGTCCCCGCTACCCGCCCAGAGAGGTGCCCCCGCGCTTCCGTCAGCAGGAGCACAAACAGCTACTGAAGAGAGGCCAGCCGCTGCCTGCAGGACCCCTGGGCGCTCTCACCCTCCCTCCTTCCTCTCCCTCATCTTCCTCAGCGTCTTTGTCCTCGTCTTCTACGACTTCCAAGAGCGCTGCCCCAAACTCTGCCAAGTCCGCTCCAAGCAAACACAGCCCAGGTTTGTGTCTGCGTTGTCGCTTTCCTTTTCGTTTAAGTTTGTGGGCTTGTGAATCGTCTGCTTTCAGTTTGATTCGTCACTTTATTGAATGTTGTCCATTGTTTTTACTCAGACTTTTATTTGTGTACGTCTGTTCAACTGTTTCTTATTACTTGTCCTTTTCTTGCAATTCGTACTTTCTTTCTTCTCGCCGTAGCAGCAAATATATATTTACCACATTGAGTTCTATTTCTTAACAAATACAAACCTTTTTCCCTGAAAACATCCAGATCTTTAGAAGTAATTTACAGGGTTTCGCAGGTCATTAAAAGTCATTAAATTTTTTAAATTAATGTCTTAATTGGCATTAAAATTCATTAAACGTGATTATAATGGCATTTAAAATGCTTTATTTAAAAAAAAAAATTATAAAAACAATTTGGTCAGATTTATCAGATATAACTGGTAGCGCGTGTTTGCGTGGAACTGCTTCCGGTTGATCTTAGAGCCACATGTTCGGAAAAGAAGAAAGAAAAATGTTAGAGAATGGGAAAACGCAAATTTCAACAAAATTGGCTGGAAAACGAGGAATTTGGGACATGGCTGCAGCCTGTCGACGGTAAAGATCACGAAAGATTCTGCCGTGTTTTTTTTACTTACAAATAATTTTAATGCCATCAACAAGTATATATATATATATATATATATATATATATATATATATATATATATATATATATATATACACACATCTAAGAGCATTAAAATGCATTAAATTAGAGTTATTCATTCCTGTATAAACCCTGATTTAGGCTTTGTAATCTATCTGAGCTGTTTCTGGTCCTCGACGCCTCTTAGGGAACAAAGATGAATTAACAGCGTATTGAAAACCTTGAAGTCGTGGGGAAGTCATATTTAAATATCAAATCATTCTGGCTTACACTTAAAAACACACTAAAAATCTGTGTTTATTTTCCGTTATCTTCTGCAGGCCAGTTAGTTCTACATCAGCCTGAACACCTAAATTCAGCCAATCATATATCAGCAGTCATCTGTCAATCAAATATTTTCGGTCATAGCATCTTGATTCATATGTCGCAGCTAATATACGCAACGGTTGAAATCAGAATCCTTTCCTTTCCCATTGAGTTGCGTCCCAGTGTTCACGGGGATGGACGTCTGTGTCTTCGGCAGGCGTAGAGCTAACAGAACTGGCAGCGTTGCGAGGCAAGGGCTCAAACATGTACGGCTGGAAGCCTTCTACACCAAACCAAGCTTCTGCCGCCCTGGCGTCCTCTTCCACAACATCTTCGTCCCCGCTTTCCTCCTCTAAATAAAAAATGGATGACGGAGGAGACTCATCCACGACCTCCGACACTAAACTCTCCTCCTCTTGCATGTTTCCTCTGTCCATAGCGTTCCTTGACAGCGTCGTTTCTAAGTCACCAATTTAGTGCTACTTGGTCCCAATGGAATTTCCCATTGGGACCAAGTAGCACTAAGTTGCTAACTGGTTAGCAAGATGCTTCCCACAAACCAGCTACAACCAAAATTGCTTGCGAGCCTTCCACCACAACGATCCCGCCCCCTTTATAAACAACCAATCACATTCACTTTATTCACTCCTGTAAAGTCGAGAATTGTGAAATGCAACGGTTGGAACAGCCGCTTCCCTCCGACTTTAAATGTGTGGAGAAGTAAAAAGCAGGTTTAGATTATAAAGCATACCAAGCATGTTGGCGGCATCATGCTGTGGGGACGAGTTTCTTTAACAAGGACAGGCTGTTTAAGCCGTCAGCAGGATGAATGGAGCTAAAAGGGAAATCCTTTCTACAACACAATCTCCAAACCAACAGAAGTGAAAGTGTAGCCAGGACTGCTTTTATTTCTGTCCATCTGCTCTGTTAGGAACCTGAAACTTGATCGTCACATTTTCACATATCTTAATTCATTTTGTAAATGTAAGCTGAAGTTGTGCCAAAGGGCAGTTATACCAGCTGTAAATGTCCAAAGGGCAAAAAAAAAAGAAGCGCACCGTTTTTATTTTGGAAATAAAATCATGGCATCTGTTTACATTTGATACCAAAATTGCATAAACAAAACAACCCAAAAAATCGTTTTTAAGATGCTGGTGAAAATTCTCAGTCATCCAGGTCATAGTGAATATAAATAAGTAAAAAAAAAAAAAAACAATCCAGTGGACTTTGTTTCCAAGTTTGAAGACGTTTCTCTTCCCATCCAGGAAGCTTTTAGACAGGTATGGGGCATTACAGGCTAACAAAGAACCCAAACGAGCCCCTTATAACAGGGATGGACCCGTTCATCCGTTTCTATTTGCATGTTTTCTAAACAAACCAGGCTTTGTTGTGCTGCTGGATAAAACCTGGAACTCAACGCTATTTCTGACATTTTGAATTGAAAAAACTTCCTGGATGAAAGAGAAACGTCTTCAAATCTGGAAACAAAGTCCAGTGGATTATTTTTTAGCATTTTTTGAGTGTTTTAGCAACATGTTGCATGTTTTAACTTCTGGTCCAGTTCTACCAAAGTCGTATTTTAAAAAGGTTTGTTTTCAGAGGCCGTGTTTTAGATGAAGAGGCGTTGCTCTAACCTCTGGTAGACTTTTAATGAACTCCCTATTGGCTCGATCAGTTATGCTTAACTAGCCTCCAGAGGCTCTTTGTAGAGTGTTTGTTTGCATTTGTTTTTGTGCTGAGCTGCTCGGTCTACTGCGCATCATTTTCCTACACAAGCTTAACCTTCACATCTAACATTGTTTTTGTTTTTATAAACGTATAAAAGAATTCCTCCCATGCGTCATTTAGCCCGACGGTTCGTCTCTTCCTCCAACATTAAGCCTCTGTCACCTTGAACAAACAGATAGATATGATGCATCTGGGCGCTGCACGCTGTTTTCATGTTAGACAGGAGTTAGTGATCATATGCTTGCATCTTTGTTTAGGCTCCCTCTGCTTTTTTTTGCATCAGCGACGTCCTGCGCCGTCTTTGATTACAGGCTCAGCGTTGGCTGTGAGCACAGCAAACACGCTCTCTGTAAACCGATCCGCAGCAGCTGCCGTGCACGGCCAGCATGGCGGAGCGCTGCGTCGCCGCTGCTGTTTGGTTAACGTTGGTGCCTTCAGTCACAACGTCGAACAAGAGCCTAAATCCTAAGTAATCCGTTGCTGAAAGCTTGGTGGATTAAAAAAAAAAACAACAAAGAAAAAACGTTATTTTCTTTCGGTTTTGAATCTGTTAGATCTTTGGTTGAAGATGTTCTAAAAATATTTTACTCTCCAAGTTTATGGTTTCCTCAGCCAGGAGCCAAGATCTAAATAAGGCTGCAGGCTTTGATCTCAGGAGAGAGGCAAACTGCAGAAGCCAGGATATTCAAATAAAGATGTATTTCCTGTAGGGTTAGTCCTGGTTCTGGTTATTCACATTTAATGGTTTAGCCTAGCAGTTGTTTTCCTGGTCAGCCTTCACTTTGTGTTCATTTTCCCAGGAGTGTCTTAGAAAAAACCGCCTGTGGCCGGGGTTCCCTGCCATCATGCGATCAGATTCATCCTAAGGGCTTCCAAGGCACAGCCTGCTATTTGTTGTCGGCTAATAGCCTGAAGCTAACAGTCCTGGTGTTGTAGCAACTGTGAATTACTGTGATTGCAGCAGATGAATTAGCTTGTTTTCTGTTTAATTTACTCCCAGTACTAGATTTGGTTTGGTTTTACATCTAGCTTCATAGCTGAAAAATTACTCTAATATTTTTTTTTCACTTAGTTAAAAATGTATATTTATTCTGTTGTCAGTTTTTCTCTGCATTTAGTAGTAGCGTCTAATCACTGCCATTGGGAACCTGCTAGCACCAAGTTGCTAACTGGTTAGCAAGATGCTTCCGACAAACCGGCTACAACCAAACTTGCTTGCGAACCTTCCCCCACAACAATCCAGCCCCCTTGATAATCGACTTATCACAATCACTTTATTCACTCGTGTAAAGTCGGGCACCACTCGGGAGAATTCGGAAATGCAACCTTGTGAACGGCCGCTTTTCTACGACTTGAAGATATTTCGTTTGGTTCATTTCTTTAGGGTGTTGGTTCTTTTCCTTTTACCGAATTTTTGCGAGTATAAGGTGCATATAAATGTCTTTTTTTTCCCTCAAAATGTGCGGTGCGCCCTATGTGTGTTGTTACTGCGGACTTTTGAGACCACCATGAGAACGTTTAAGGGGGAAGTGGGCGTGGATTGTGTATAAAAGAACAGGTACGTGCTTTATGCAGAACATCGCTGTTAATCTGTGACTCCATGCGTGCCCATCTTACAGCCGATGTGAAAAACATGGTGAAACAAATGAACGCTGTGCTCGCCGTTATTCCAGGAGGTCTGACAAAGGAACTTCAACCGCTCGACATCGGTGTGAACCGGTTGTTCAAAGGCTGCGAGCGGCGTGGGAGCGATGGATGAATGACGGAGACCACAGTTTCACGAAAAGTGGAAGGCAGCGCCGGGCAAGTTACGCCACCGTTTGCGGACGGATTGTAGATGCTTGGGCTAACGTGTCTGCTGGCACTGTTGTTCGAGCTTTCGCAAAAGCCGGCATCATTTCTGAGGAGCCGCCCGGCACGGAAAGTGACTCTGACAGCGAAGAAGGGGAAATTGGCATGTCTGATTTAGCGCAGCTGTTTAATTCAGAAACAGAGGATGATGACTTTGATGGGTTTGATTAATACTTTGTAATAAATACATGAATAAAGCACAAACATACTCAGTTTTGCTCCCGCTCTATTTTTAAATATGCAGTAGAGGTATTTAAACGTAGTAGAGGACATGTACCGGTATATAAAACCCGCGCCCTATAATCCGGTGCGCCTTATGTGTGTGTTAAATACAGTAATGGCACACATAACTGAGGCTGCGCCTGTTAGTACGGTGCGCCTTATGGTCGGGAAAATACGGTACATCCTTTTTCCAAGTTATCAGATCAGAGCATCAACTTTGACCCGTTAAAATCAGACGGCAGCGCCTAACCTGCTTTAAATTCAAGGGCTTTAGGACCCACACATGACCTCTGCCCTACCAGACAACCCCCACCCCAACCAACCGTCCCTTTCTGTCCTTATGTCGTCCCCCCTCCACTGTTTGCCGTGTCTCCAGCTGACCTGGGACCATTAAGTGGTCGGTGGAAGCCAGCAGCCGTCCAGACAGGCTTCCCACCAGCAGGTGCTGAAGTGGGTGTCTTTCAGGAGTGTGGGAAGTGCTGCAGGAACAGCTGTTTGCTCCTCACCCAGACGGAGGGTCACTTTGTTTAAACACTTAGCCCTTTCATTTGCCCTTCTAACCCCCCTCCTTCTTATCCAGCTAGCTAGGATTTGTTGAGGATGTTCTCATAGTTGGCTATTCATGTGCTTGCTTTGAATCGAGCTGCAGTTTTATTATTTGCCAGTTTAACTGCAGCCTGACGCTTCTTCAAATGCAGCCTTGCTGTCATGTCCTCTCACATCAGCAGCTCTTGGTTGTTTGCGTTTTTTTTTTTTTTTACATGAAATACCGAGAAGACGGCTTGGGCCCTAATGAAGCTAGGGAGGTATGGATTGGCCTCTGTGTTCACGCTGCGACACACTCATACCCACACAAGTGTGGGACCCCCACCCCCCGGTGGCTTCATTAATGCAGTCTCTGTCAGGGAAGCTGAGAAGTCGCCGCGCTCTCCCTCTCGTACGCTTCCTCGTCTCTCAGCAGAGGTAAACAGACATGAATGATGAGCTCCTCCGCTCCCTCTGGAGACCGTTTCCCTCACTGGCCCCTTTTTTTCTCTCCGCTTCCGGACAAACAAGTACAAGCCGTCCTTGAGTTAAAAACCGAGAGGGTGTTTTAGTGGACAAGAGCCTAATAAATGTCCCACTTTTGCTTTAGTTCTGCACTGCAAAAACAAAGCAGAAATAAGTAAAAATGTTTTAAGTGTATTTACCCTTAATTTTTTAGCAGGTAAATAAGATGATTTGACAATGGAATGAGTATTTTTACTTTAAGATTAGATAATTAGATAATATGAACTCATAACGAGAAAATGCAATTGTTTTTTTCTTATTTTAAATGTATATTGTCTTGTTCCATTGACAAAGTGTCTTAATTAGCACCTCAGTTCAAGAAAAAATGCACTTATTTTAGGAAAAATTATTTATTTAGTAATTTATTGGCTGAAGTCATCAGTTTGTTGCTCCTCTCATTCTCTCCTGCTTGCTCCACATAGAATAGATGCTCCCCTCCCCCTCCTCCAGCCTCTCCTCCATCTTTCCACCCCAACCCCCCCCCCCCCCCCCCCATACTCGTTCTGTCACCCAGGCTTTCATTTCATTTAAAGGGGAGGGGACGACATTCACTTCTTGGCAGAATGCCCGTTTCTGTGATGGCAGCAAGTCTTCATTATATGAAGTTCATCTTTTGTTATTTCTGCCCAGGCTCTGCTTGGCGGCGCGCAGCATCGCTGATCTTTGAGCCTCACTGATTGCGTTCGCATCGCCACAACGCCGCTTTCTTTAACACTCTAGATTTAAACCCAAATCAAGCTTCCGCTCATCAGAACGGCAGGCGTGGACTCCACGGGAAGCAGGAGAGGGATCCTTTGTTTTTCCTTTTTTTTCCCCACCGTTCATTTAGAGGTCATAATCAGAGACTGCCCTTCTAATTGCAACCTGAATGAACCCAGAAGCACATTATTCCACATGACTGCCAACGCTAGATGGAAATAATTGCCTTCTGCTCTTTGTTTTTTTTGTTTTTTAAACTTTAGTTCATTCAGGCTCTTTTAAATCTCTGTTTTGCAAAGAATTAGCAAGACCTGATTTGAGCTTGAATAAAAGACGCATGAAAACAGTTTTAGCTGGGTTTACACACGATAATGAAAACGAAGAGCTTTGCAGGCCGTGTTTGCAGAGAATTGCTGCGTTGGCCGTGTCTGCTCGTGCCCGTTTTCTTCATGGATCTGTGCAATCTCTCCAAGCAAGACGCTGGTGCACCTTACTCCGGGTATTTTTCCATTCTCCCTCTCTTCTCCAGATCGACTCCTCTCTCTTTTTTCTTTTTGCTGCCACTGCAAAACAGTTTCCTCATGATTCTTTCTCTTGCCTTTTGTAAAGTCTCTCTTCGAAGGTTTGTTATCTCAGATGGACGGATTAAAAAATGGCAGCCTGTCACGTAACCTATTTTTGTATCCTTAAGAAAACTTGAATGTGCAAATGAGGGAAGAGGAGACACAGGGTGGGTGTGGGGTTGACTGAACCAAATACAGATTTCCTTTTGTGGCTGTGGCTGAGTGTTTTGGATACCATCCAACTCTGATAAAAATGACTCTTTGCTTCTTCGGAGCCAAGAAAAGCTACTATAGATGGCGCAAAAATCATTGTGGCTTAATAAAAAAACTACACCAGCAGCTGTTTGGGTTCTTATTGGGTAACCCGGATGTTTTGAGTTTCTCTAAAATTGTTCCAGACAGTCATTTAATGAAAACTAGTGCTGCAACTAATAATTATTTTGCAAGTTCGATTATTTTTCCCCACTAATCGATTAATAATCGGATAGCCAAGGGTTCCTGAAAGAAATTTTTTTTGTATGTAACCAGGTGAAACAAAATATTTTCCCCTTGAGGAGTTATGGATAGAGCAGATTGACAGACGGAAAAATTGTTTTAATCTTCAATTCTATTCAGTTTATTTCTATAGCGCTAATTCACATCATGTCATCTCAGGTCACTTTCCAGTTCACCAGATCATCCAGTCAGATTGAATCTATTTTTTTTATCTAAGGAAAACCAGCTGATTGCATCGACTCATTGACTCTTCATCAATAAGTCGATGCAATGGTGTCACCAGTAGGGGTGGGTATTGCCAAAGAAGTCACGATTCGATTCAAATCACGATGCATCATGATACTTGAATTATTGCGATGCATTGCAATATTTTCTCCTCCATGTTTTATTTTTGAATGACTCTGCGCAGTACCCCGAGGCCGGAAATTCTTGTGACACAAGGCAGCGGGCGTCAACACATCCGCAGGGACATCTACTGGACTGGAAGTTGTATTACACTTGTTTTTGGCTGATGTTCGTCAACCATTCATGCAATTTTATTTATTCATTTTTTTAAATGAATAATCGATACTTGGCGTCAAGTATCGATGCAGTAGATCACGAAAATTAGAATCACGATGCATCATCATGACTATTATTTTGCAAACCCCTAGTCACCAGCCAGCGTGCCTGGAAAACAGGCCAAGCTCCAACATCTAGAAACAAAGGTGTTGATGGCAGCAGCACAGCTGATATTTCTCTCCAGGATGGAGTCACAGCCAAACAGGAACAGACCAGATGAAGCTACTATGAGAAAAAGCAGAGAGAGCAGAACGTTAGAGATTGAACTAACAGATTCTGCAGAGTGGGAGAATAGAGATAGAATGAAGCAGAATGATGAAAAAGGGTTCCCTATGTCCTCCAGCAGTCCAAGCCTATAGCAGCAGAACTATAGAGATTTTACAACTAATCACTGTTTGAAACTGATACAAAACACCTTAATTAGAGCCTTTTATATGAAGGCTCAAATCTTCCTTCAAGGTGTTACAGTTTCTACCTTCATTATTTTTTCTTTGTTTAAACAGAACAGCGTTATTACCTTGGATCTTTTTCTGTTTTTTCTGCATTGTTGCAACTGAAGATATTTGTTAGCAGAATTGCATGTGCGGACCCAGCCCTATTGCTACCGAGGGACAGGAGATAAGTATGCTGAGGATGGATTTTTGTCCTGAGCTATCTTTTTTATGGCGTGAATATCCTTTCCTGAAGCAACAAATCTTCCAGGATATCCTTACGTGTTTGCACATTTTTCCTGATCTGATTGGATTGCTTTGACCTCTCTGCCTCTAATAGTCATTTTTAGTTGAATGGAAACTACTGAATTGGTCCTGCACTTGATGGAAGCTTATGGAGAAGTGGAAATGTAATGTGGCTCGATTTATAATTCCAGCAAAGATCAACCGACTGTATCAGAGAATGATGTTTATTGCTTTCTCCTTATCTTGGTAATATCGGTTGTTCTTTATACTTTATACCCATCTTTATGCTTTCATCCCTTTATGGTTTATTTTAGTTTTGATTTTCTTGTATTTGCACTCAGAATTAGATGATTGCTTTGGAATCTACTTTCATCGTATTAACATCAGGCTTAACCTCTGAGCCCTAATGTTTTGCTGTTTGGGATTTGATTTATATTTTTTCGCCCATTTTTTTTTTTCTTCTCTTTGACCTTTTTGGTGGTGATATTTACATATTTTGTCCCACTTGGGTCCCTGTAGCTGGCCTAGTGGTCCCTGTGTTTGCATACTGGATCAATAGTCCCTCTACTTTCCTCCACTAGCATTAATAAGATCATTGATTAGCTGCCTCCTAGTGATTGATTACCCTTTTACACCACTGACATAGTCTATTATTAGTTAACTCCAATCTGCATCTTATAGGATGCCTTTGTGCTTGTTGGAGATCACAAGCAAACAAAGAAAATGTTTGATACCCAAAACATGTAGTAAAAGAGAAAGCCAGTCTTAAGCAGAGTAGTGCTTATGCAGTTGGTGAAAAGGTTGGGAAAATGCGTTGTTTTTGGTTTTTATTCCATGTATCTGGAGGAGGAGCGGCCCTAGCAGAGCGTAAGGAGTGATGGATGGGAAGCCGTCTAGGTTTCATTCCAGCAAACAAGCAGCGTTCCTCTTGGTCTTCTCTCCACAGGACCAGCCAGTAAACCACAGACTGAGACGGATAGCCGCTGCCCCCCCCCCCCCCCCCCCCCCCCGCTGGGTGTGAGAGGGCAGCAAGGAAAGGGGAAGAAATTAGAGTAAAAAAAAAAAAAAAGGTTTGGGAGACATGGGGGGGGACTGGAGATTCAGACCCCTTTTTATTTATATTTTTATATATACATATATATATATATATATATATATAAAAATATATTACATGTATGTAGAGCACTTACTTCTTAGGCTTGCAATCATAGCTTACACCAAACAGGAACTAAATTAATTTTCATAAGACTCAGGCTGTGTCCGAATGTCCACCCTAATCGCTACATTCACGCCATTTATAATGAGTGTCCGAAAATCTATTGGATGAAAACGTATTACACTAGGATCGTATTTCCCGTATTTCCCACAATGCAGCTTGAAAATAAGTGATCGTCCATGGTCACTAGATGAGCAGATATATCCCGGAATGCTTTGTGAGAGCTTTCCTCGCAAAGCATCATGGGATTTGTTGTAGCAGCCTGCTGTCTGAGACAAATAACAAAGATGGCGCATGCAGCATACGGGGAGGCAGAGTCACATGACCGACACGGAGCGAAAACTAGTGGTCATCTGTCTGAACGGTCAGTTAACTAAGTTCACTATAAAGTCCACTACATAGTCCCCGCTCTATATAGTGATGAAGGGATTTATGGGTTGGGGCAGACACAGCTTGACACTTCAAGTCTCCACTTTTACTTGTTCTCTTCCTTGTTAATTATAGACCGCTCTTATGATTCGTCTCAATCTTCCCTTCCCTTCTGTTTTTCCTTTAGACATATCCCTACTGAGCAGCTGTGGTACCCAGTATGCTAGGTCTCATTGGGGAGCCTCTGTACCTGTTGATGGACCTTCCAGTGGCAAGAGCTGGGACAAAGTGATCATTGACGGAAGTGATAAAGAAGCTTGGCCCTCCATTAATCGTGATATAGACTCTGGACAGCCAGCGAATCCAGAATGTTCCTTGGGCTCAGCTAGCTCTAAACTGGACACCAGCGCTGTCACTTCGAGTAGGAGTGGTCTTCTGAGTATGGCCGCAGGTGCTACTGGCCAGCAGGCCTACTATAACTCTCTAAAACCAAACAGTAACATGACGGGACCTGTGTCAGCCAACACATTAGCGGCTAGTAGAGGCTGGGGCTCAGATGTCAAACAAGAGGCCATGAATGGTGGAAGAGTAGCAGCCCCCAGTAACTGGGGATCCTCTAATTATAACTTGAACCTCAACCCCAATGCCAACCCATCAGCTTGGCCTGTTCTGGGACATGAAGGTGGGGCGGGAGGTGTTAATGGCCCCAGCTCTTCCTCCCTACCAATGGGCATGAACGGGAATGCAGACAATGGTGGGGGGGGTTGGGGCAGCATGATAAGTGATAATGACAATGATCAGCAGCACCTTTCAACCAACAAAAATCTATCTCTCAACATGGAGCCTGCTAACCTTAACACTGATGGACCAAACTACACTAAACAACAACCAGCTCAGGAGCCAATGAGCCCCATCCACGGTCTGACTGGCTGGGGTGGTCATTCACCCACTGAATCTTCCCAGCTCAGTGGGGACACGACAGGCAGCTCCGTGTGGGGTGGAGAAGAAAACAAGGTGACTGAGTCCCCCAAAGACTCAGGCTGGGACTCGTCTCCTGGAGGCCTTTCTGCCTGGGGCCGTCAAGGCAGTGGAGGTGGAAGTAGTGGCAGTGGAGGCTGGGGAGACTGGGGAAAATCCCCTGGGGCTGGTGAGGTATCCAAAGGCTGGGACTCAGGGGATGCTGGTACTCCTGTTCTAGGCCAAGAGCAGGCAATGAGCTCTTGGGGCAAACAACCAGGAACAGCTCCAGCCAGCGAGGATAGCGGTGGTAGCAGTGAAGGGCAATCCCGCCGCAGAGACAGATCCTCCAGTATGGATTTTGGCACTCTGCTTCCCCGGCAGGACCTAGACCCTCGAGTGCTGAGTAACTCGGGTTGGGGCCAAACCCCCGTCAGACAGCACACTGTATGGGAGATGGAAGAAGCCAATTCTGATGACGGAAAGAGCAATAGCACCTCAGACACCATGGGGTCCTCCAGCTCCAATGGTGGACCATCATCAACCAACGGGGGTGCTATCAACCCTAACGTTGGGACCAGCCAGAGGCCTGGATCTGGAGGAAAAAGAGACAATGAAGGTTCATCCTCCTCTGGTTGGGGGGCTCCTCCACCGCAGCCAATCCAAACTGGATCAGGATGGGGGGAACCCCAACCTTCTGTAGCCAAAGCCCCAAACGGCTCAGCCTGTGGCTGGGGAGACCCTCCACCCTCCGGTGGTTCAAGAAATGAGGTCACATCTTCCTGGGGTTCAGATAAGTCCTCTAACTGGGATGATGGTATGATGAAGAACAAGTCTAGCAACTGGGGAGAAGGCCCCAAAACCCCCCACGGCTGGGGCAACAATAATGGGGGATCCAATGGGGACTGGGGAGCGCCAGACATCAAGAAAAATGGTTCCTCCTGCAACATGTGGGTAGGAGAAGAAGGAAATAGGGAAACCAGCGGATGGAATGAAAGCCCAAGAGGAGAAAACAGAGGAGGCGGGAACTGGGGGAAATCCACTCCTCCTGTGAGCAGCGGTAACTGGGGAGAGAGCCAACGTTCCAGTGGCCCAGTGCAGGGAGGCTGGAGCTCCTCCAAGCCCCAGGAAAGCAGCAGCAGTGGCAGCAGTACTGGCAGTGGAGGATGTATCAGCATTGGTTCCTGGGGTGGTCCTGGCTCTGTGAAACAAACCAACTCTGGCTGGGAAAATGCTGGCAAACCGGAGCCGGGCATGGAGCCCACCGGTTGGGAAGAGCCCTCTCCTCCCTCCGTCCGCCGGAAGATGGAGATCGATGACGGAACGTCAACCTGGGGCGATCCCAACACCTATAGCAAGACAGTTAACATGTGGGATCGCAACAATCCCAACAATAACCCCAACCACAGCGGCCCACCGCCCAGCAAGAACGGTGCAATAACTATGATCAATAATAACAACAATCATTCTCATCACATGCACCACCATTCCCTAAACGGCCAACCCCCAAGTCGCATGCTGCACCAAGGAAACAACAATGGGTCACCAAACAGCGCAGCCTCGCATCCCGCTGGGGGGCCGCAGGGTAGACCACCACTCGCCAATCCAGGTAAGCAAAACCCCTGACAGTTCAAAACCGCCGTTTTTAGACGATCCTAGAAACTGATAAACTTAAGAAAAACCCATCAACTTTTATTTTCAAGGGATTGGTATGGGTATTCACCATTTGATTGTTTCTTAACATGTGATTATCTCAAATTTAAATGTCATCTTTGAGGCAAAGTTTTCGATGTGTGGATGAGGCAGATATTTGACATCAGATATTTATAATTAGAAAGGTGATTTCTTAGTTAGGTAACCATTTCCAATAAATGTGTGCAATGAAAAGACAAAGTAGACAGAGATTTGATTTCAAATGCTTTCATACCCCTGTTAGTTTAGTACTACAGGGTGTTGGTTTTATTTACAATAAGTAAGCTATTGCAAACAATAAAGCGTCTTTTCAACTGAAAATACCAGGTTAGTGCATGTTTTTTAAATATGAATCGACCCGCTCACAATCGGCTCCCCCTACCACTGGCTAAATACGCTGGTCTAACCCCTCGCTGGCAGCTGCGTGTCTGGTGACATCATCACGGTGGGTTAGCATTGATGATGTCACCAGTGTGACAGAAATTCGGAAAGTAAACAACGGAGAGCAGCATGGAACGAACCCAGGGTGTAGTCCGTGTTCTTTATTGTTTCTCTCTAATATCTGTCGGAATCCCTCCAACCAAAGCTGCTCCATGTTTATCAAATGTAAACAGAGTTGTTTCTGCTTGTTAGATCAGAAGCGACTGGCGCAACGTGTTGACGTCCGTATGTTGCGCTCCATAGTATTACGTAATTAGTGGGTCAGCCTGGCTATGGTGTTCCCACAACATGCCGATCAGGGCCCAGGACATTTCAATGCGGGTCGTTTGCCGAGTCGTTAGACTCGGTGTTGTCGGAAAATTTAGATTTCTCATCTTTCGTGTACTGATTTAATTGTTTACTCACTATAAAAGTTTTCCATCAGTCTGCTTCACCTGCAAGGCCACACATTGCCTGAGTGAAGGGTGTTTGTAGACATAATAATTTTCCGCAGTACACCCGGGTAGACACACGTCAGTGAGCTGTTCCCACTGCCACTAAAAGCTGATTGTTCCCAGGTTTAAACTGCTTTTTCAACCAGTGGGAAAAGGGTAAAAGTGAATTATTTACTTAAGTATCAAAATGTAATGATGCAACATGTCTGATCACTGGTCTTTTTGTTTGTATTTTTACTTTTCTACTACTTTTCTCATTAAATTTTTTTCTCTCCCAGGTTGGGGAGAGCTCCCCAGTATCCAGCCCAAGTCGGAGCAAGCATGGGGAGAGCCAGCAGCTCCGACTTCAGCTGTTGACAATGGTACATCTGCTTGGGGTAAACCCCCAGGTGGTCTTGGAGGATGGGGAGACGGTGGCCATGAGCCATCTGGCCCGTATGTCCGGTCGAATGGACCCACAGGTTCTGCACCTTGCAAGTCAGGTAACCTATATGCACCAAACTTTTGTTTCCGGCTTTAGTTATATATTCCAACATGGATGCATATGTTACCTGGGCTATAAGTGGAAATGCAGCCGCCAAGATGACACGGTGTCTGTCTGCATGTGCTTTATTTACCTCAGGGAGTTTACAATTCAGTCAGAAGGCGTCTGTTGTTGTTCTTTGAGTGGAATGCTTGCTAAGATTAAAGCAATTCCACGCATCAGTAGGTTGTGGTTGTTTTTACTGTGGGGTTGAACTGTTTGAAATGATTGGAAAGGGGGTTTCTGGGAATGTTGGAAAGAGCAACAGTGCCACCTAGTGATCAGGTCAAGAACTGCCCACTGCCCCTCGGCTGATAGAATTTGTTTCTTTAATATTAGAATATTAATATTAAAAACAACTAACTTCTTTATATGTGCTATACATTCTTTAGGCCCGAAACCTATGCAAGATGGCTGGGGAAATGGAGAGGAAATGAGCATGTCTACCAGCCAGTGGGACACTGAAGATGGGGACGTATGGAACAGTCCAGTGTCACAGGACAGCAGCTCCTCCTGTAATTCCTGGGGCAACGGACTCAAAAAGTGTCCAAGCAAGGTCAGATAACAACCCCAAAACCTCAAAAACATGCCGTTGTTTACTCTTAATGTCCTAATGATGGTGGAAACGGATTGACGGATATTTCTCTGCTGTTTCACAGGGGAAAATCGGCAGCAAGCAAGATGAGACTTGGATCATGAACCGCCTCATTAAACAGCTGACTGACATGGGCTTTCCGGTAGGAATACAGTGTTAAAGACAAACAAACACGAACAACTTCACAGAGAATGATGGAAAAAGACAAGATTGGGCTAATCAGATGAAAAAAATACTTTAAGATTTATCTTATTTATTGGTTTAAAAAGAAAAATGAGAAGTGGTTGGACTGATTCATGCAAATACTGAAAACAATGGCTGCTTTTTAGTTATGCTTTGAATAAATAGGACAGGAAAGACAGATTTGTGTTTATTTCAGCATCCAATTCAATTCAGTTTATTTCTATAGCACCAATTCACAAAAACTCAACGCACTTTCCAGTTCACCAGATCATCCAGTAAAATTGATTGAAAGTTTTTTATCTAAGGAAAACCAGTTGATTGCATCGAATCATTGACTCGAAGGCAATCCCTCACACTAAACAACCATCTACCGAATCCGACTGTGGTTGAAAGAGACAGAATCAGAGATACAAAAGGCAACTGTAAAAGGCGGCCCGTCCAGGAAACACACAGCCAGGCAGACGAGCTCCGAGCCAGCTCGGATGAAGAGAGCACATCCAGTTAGTCACAGTCATAAAAACAGGGCTACACTGAAAAACAGGCATATCTCCAACATCTATAAACAAAGGGAGCTGATATTTCTCTCCAGGATGGAGTCACAGCCAAACAGGAACAGACCAGATGAAGCTACTATGAGAAAAAGCAGAGAGAGGAGAACTAACTGATTCTGCAGAGTGGGATAATAGAGATAGAATGAAGCAGAATGATGAAAAAGGGGTCCCTATGTCCTCCAGCAGTCTGAGCCTATAGCAGCAGAACTATAGAGATAGCTCAGGATAACCTGAGCCACTCTAACTATAAGCTTTATCAAAAAGGAAAGTTTTAAGCCTAGTCTTAAAAGTAGACAGGGTGTCTGCCTCACAGACTAAAGCTGGTAGTTGGTTCCACAGGAGAGGAGCCTGATAACTAAAAGATCTGCCTCCCATTCTACTTTTAGAAATTCTAGAATTCTAAATTCTAGCCAATGTCCCATTAGTGATTCTTCTTGTATTGCAGAGAGACCCTGCTGAGGAGGCCTTGAAGAGCAACAACATGAACCTTGATCAAGCCATGAGTGAGTTACTTCCTTGGTTTTCTCTAAATTAAACACTTGATTCTGTTCAAGAAAATAAAAAAAATTGAAATACTACCAATATTTATGTTATTGAAAATGATTCTTATCCCTGATTTTCCCCCTTCATCCTACTTTATCCTTTCAGCTGCTCTCCTGGAGAAGAAGACAGACTTGGACAAGCGAGGCTTGGGGATATCCGACTACAGCAACGGCATGAACAAGACCTTGGTGTGTCGGCCCTCCGCACTCTCCAAAGACCTCTCTGACCGCAACGCATTTCTTGACAAGGTGTGAAAACGATGACCTTAGCAGCCTTTACACATGGAAACGATGAGAAAACGAGTGGATTTTTGTTTGATGTTCTCACCATTCTTTCTGATCGGTTGGTCTGTCCGTTCTCCAGGATGGCGTCCTGTCGGATGACGCTCCTCCATCACCATTTTTGCCTTCCCCCAGCCAGAAGCTCCCCCTGGCCAACAGTAGCCTTCCTGGGCAGGGTTTGGGACAGGGCAATCTGGGGCTGGCCATGCAAAACTTGAACAGCAGACAGGTAGTTTAGAAGATACAGATTTTATTTGAATGTACGGTGCATCTAGATATATATATATAGCAGCCATTCAAAATTGCCCTTCCCTGTCAAAAGCCAAAAGAATTGCAGCAAAATCCCCTCCAACTTCCAGCCACTAGCCTTCTGTTGGGCATGCATATTTTTTTTATGTGGACTCCACTCTTTCACTGAATTACAGGGTCTAACCAGGAGATTACGCTTCTCTTTAGATCGTATTATGTCCACAAATCATGACAGAACATTTTAGATGTTTAGAAAGGAATTGTCAGGGACCAGCGAAGGGCCCGTCAAGGAAAGTGGGGAAATTTTGAATGGCTACTACTGTACAAAACGTAACTTCTCCAACATATGCAAACGTTTTCGGCTGATTTTTCGTACATCCGGCCTAGGCTGGTCTAAATCATCAAGGTGGGACAGGAGCTGTAAATGTTTAGGTTAAGCTAGCACCATATATAAATAAACGTGAAATCTAACAGGATGCTTATCTGGGCGGTTTTCCCTCTTTTTGTCGTTTAGATACCCAATGGAATGTTTGGCAGCAATGGAGCAGCACAAGCCCGGGCCATGCAGCAGCAGCAGCAGCAGCCTCCTCAGCCACCAGTGCCACCTCTCAGCTCCTCCCAGCCTGGTCTACGGGCTCAAGTGCCTCAGTTTCTCTCCCCTCAGGTACAGACTTGATATTTTACATCGTTGATCTGGGTTTCAGTCTGTGAGCACAGACAGTTTGATTCCCAAAACACTTTATTGTTAATATTAAAGCCCATTATTAATATTCAAACTATATATATATATATATATATATATATATATGGGTGATTACTCTGATTACAAAGTGTTTTTGAGTGGTGTATATATATGTATGTGTATGTTATGTACATGTATGTATGTATATATACACTACTCAAAAAAATTAAAGTAACAAATATATATACAGTGGGGCAAAAAAGTATTTAGTCAGCCACCAATAGTGCAAGTTCTCCCACTTAAAAAGATGAGAGAGGCCGGTAATTTTCATCATAGATATACCTCAACTATGAGAGACAAAATGAGAAAAAAAAATCCAGAAAATCACATTGTCTGATTTTTAAAGAATTTATTTGCAAAATATGGTGGAAAATAAGTATTTGGTCAATAACAAAAGTTAATCTCAATACTTTGTTATATACCCTTTGTTGGCAATGACAGAGATCAAACGTTTTCTGTAAGTCTTCACAAGGTTTTCACACACTGTTGCTGGTATTTTGGCCCATTCCTCCATGCAGATCTCCTCCAGAGCAGTGATGTTCTGGGGCTGTCGCTGGGCAACACGGACTTTCAACTCCCTCCAAAGATTTTCTATGGGGTTGAGATCTGGAGACTGGCTAGGCCACTCCAGGACCTTGAAATGCTTCTTACGAAGCCACTCCTTCGTTACCCGGGCGGTGTGTTTTGGATCATTGTCATGCTGAAAGACCCAGCCACGTTTCATCTTCAATGCCCTTGCTGATGGAAGGAGGTTTTCACTCAGAATTTGACGATACATGGCCCCATTTATTCTTTCCTTCACACGGATCAGTCGTCCTGGTCCCTTAGCAGAAAAACAGCCCCAAAGCATGATGTTTCCACCCCCATGCTTCACTGTGGGTATGGTGTTCTTTGGATGCAACTCAGCATTCTCTCTCCTCCAAACACGACAAGTAGAGTTTTTACCAAAAAGTTCTATTTTGGTTTCATCTGACCATATGATATTCTCCCAGTCATCGTCTGGATCATCCAAATGTTCTCTAGCAAACTTGAGACGGGCCTTGACATGTACTGGCTTAAGCAGGGGGACACGTCTGGCACTGCAGGATTTGAGTCCCTGGCGGCGTAGTGTGTTACTGATGGTAGCCTTTGTTACTTTGGTCCCAGCTCTCTGCAGGTCATTCACTAGGTCCCCCCGTGTGGTTCTGGGATTTTTACTCACCGTTCTTGTGATCATTTTGACCCCACGGGGTGAGATCTTGCGTGGAGCCCCAGATGGAGGAAGATTATCAGTGGTCTTGTATGTTTTCCATTTTCTAATAATTGATCCCACAGTTGATTTCTTCACACCAAGCTCTTTACCTATTGCAGATTCAGACTTCCCAGCCTGGTGCAGGTCTATAATTTTGTTTCGGGTGTCCTTTGACAGCTCTCTAGTTTTGGCCATGGTGGAGTTTAGAGTGTGACTGTTTGAGGTTGTGGACAGGTGTCTTTTATACTGATAACGGGTTCAAACAGGTGCCATTAATGAAGGTAACGAGTGGAGGACAGAGGAGCCTCTTACAGAAGAAGTTACAGGTCTGTGAGAGCCAGAAATCTTGCTTGTTTGTAACTGACCAAATACTTATTTTCCACCATATTTTGCAAATAAATTCTTTAAAAATCAGACAATGTGATTTTCTGGATTTTTTTTTCTCATTTTGTCTCTCATAGTTGAGGTATATCTATGATGAAAATTACCGGCCTCTCTCATCTTTTTGAGTGGGAGAACTTGCACTATTGGTGGCTGACTAAATACTTTTTTGCCCCACTGTATGTATATGTATATATGTGTATATGTATTAGGGATGGGACGATTTAGGAAAACCGTCCGAACCGTTCGGTTCGACTGTCTCGGAGCGCTGCTCCTTTTTCTCATAGGCGAAGCGTTTACACTCCAGAGCAGAAGGTGGCGGTACTGCGACCAAAGCCAACCACCAGTAGTAAACAAGAAGAAGAAGAAGCGAAGCAGAGTAGCCGAGTGTAGCAGAAAAATATCAGTTGTTGTGGAGAATTGTGTGGATATGGCGAGTGGGAAAGAACAGGAGTTGGAAGACGCGCCAGCAGCACTTTATAGGTCTGCTGTATGGGACCACTTTGCATTTAGAGTGACCTACGATGACGGCGGAAAGAAAGTTGTGGATAAAAGTGCAACACGTTTTGTTTATGCTAACAGCAACATGTCATGCTAACCCCGAAATCCCTCATACTCCGTCAGCAACCCCCGCTGCGCTCCAGACCGGCCAAAGCAAAGCCTACAGCCTCCTCTGTGGCTCCCGTCCACTCCCCTCTGAGTTCCTTGGAGATGGTAGAGAGCATGCGCCTGATGATTAAATTCAAAGCAGAAAAACATACGGAAATGATCAGGGGTTTCCGCGGATCATTAAAAATAATTACAATCCATTATTTTTTGGGGGATTTTTTTCATTAATTTCATAAATTTTTATGGGATTTCGGTGTAACACTCAACATAAACCGAACCGAACCGAAAACCGTGACCACGAAACCGTGAATCTAACCGAACCGTGGATTTTGTGAATCGTTCCACCCCTACTATATATATATATATATATATATATATATATATATCTATATATATATATATATATATATATATATAGATAGATAGATAGATAGATAGATAGATAGAGATAGATATATATATATATATATATATATACACTATATTGCCAAAAGTATTTGCTCACCTGCCTTGACTCACATATGAGCTTAAGTGACATCCCGTTCCTAATCCATAGGGTTCAATATGACGTCGGTCCACCCTTTGCAGCTAGAACAGCTTCAACTCTTCTGGGAAGGCTGTCCACAAGGTTTAGGAGTGTGTTTATGGGAATTTTTGACCATTCTTCCAGAAGCGCATTTGTGAGGTCGCACACTGATGTTGGACGAGAAGGCCTGGCTCTCAGTCTCCGCTCTAATTCATCCCAAAGGTGTTCTATCGGGTTGAGGTCAGGACTCTGTGCAGGCCAGTCAAGTTCATCCACACCAGACTCTGTCATCCATGTCTTTATGGACCTTGCTTTGTGCACTGGTGCACAGTCATGTTGGAAGAGGAAGGGGCCAGCTCCAAACTGTTCCCACAAAGTTGGGAGCATGGAATTGTCCAAAATGTCTTGGTATGCTGAAGCATTCAGAGTTCCTTTCACTGGAACTAAGGGGCCAAGCCCAGCTCCTGAAAAACAACCCCACACCATAATCCCCCCTCCACCAAACTTTACACTTGGCACAATGCAGTCAGACAAGTACCGTTCTCCTGGCAACCGCCAAACCCAGACCCGTCCATCAGATTGCCAGATGGAGAAGCGCGATTCGTCACTCCAGAGAACGCGTCTCCACTGCTCTAGAGTCCAGTGGCGGCGTGCTTTACACCACCGCATCCGACGCTTTGCATTGCACTTGGTTATGTATGGCTTGGATGCAGCTGCTCGACCATGGAAACCCATTCCATGAAGCTCTCTGCGCACTGTTCTTGAGCTAATCTGAAGGCCACATGAAGTTTGGAGGTCTGTAGTGATTGACTCTGCAGAAAGTTGGCGACCTCTTCGCACTATGCGCTTCAGCATCCGCTGACCCCGCTCCGTCAGTTTACGTGGCCTACCACTTCGTGGCTGAGTTGCTGTCGTTCCCAAACACTTCCATTTTCTTATAATACAGCTGACAGTTGACTGTGGAATATTTAG
This sequence comes from Cyprinodon diabolis, assembly GCA_030533445.1. Lineage (NCBI taxonomy): Eukaryota > Metazoa > Chordata > Actinopteri > Cyprinodontiformes > Cyprinodontidae > Cyprinodon > Cyprinodon diabolis. The sequence goes on from CM060066.1 coordinate 3,461,650, forward strand.
GAGCGAGGAAATTTCACGACTGGATTTGTTGCACAGGTGGCATCCTATCACAGTTCCACGCTGGAATTCACTGAGCTCCTGAGAGCGACCCATTCTTTC
>CM060066.1:4684248-4721748 GCA_030533445.1 Cyprinodon diabolis
TTTATGGACCTTGCTTTGTGCACTGGTGCACAGTCATGTTGGAAGAGGAAGGGGCCAGCTCCAAACTGTTCCCACAAAGTTGGGAGCATGGAATTGTCCAAAATGTCTTGGTATGCTGAAGCATTCAGAGTTCCTTTCACTGGAACTAAGGGGCCAAGCCCAGCTCCTGAAAAACAACCCCACACCATAATCCCCCCTCCACCAAACTTTACACTTGGCACAATGCAGTCAGACAAGTACCGTTCTCCTGGCAACCGCCAAACCCAGACCCGTCCATCAGATTGCCAGATGGAGAAGCGCGATTCGTCACTCCAGAGAACGCGTCTCCACTGCTCTAGAGTCCAGTGGCGGCGTGCTTTACACCACCGCATCCGACGCTTTGCATTGCACTTGGTTATGTATGGCTTGGATGCAGCTGCTCGACCATGGAAACCCATTCCATGAAGCTCTCTGCGCACTGTTCTTGAGCTAATCTGAAGGCCACATGAAGTTTGGAGGTCTGTAGTGATTGACTCTGCAGAAAGTTGGCGACCTCTTCGCACTATGCGCTTCAGCATCCGCTGACCCCGCTCCGTCAGTTTACGTGGCCTACCACTTCGTGGCTGAGTTGCTGTCGTTCCCAAACACTTCCATTTTCTTATAATACAGCTGACAGTTGACTGTGGAATATTTAGGAGCGAGGAAATTTCACGACTGGATTTGTTGCACAGGTGGCATCCTATCACAGTTCCACGCTGGAATTCACTGAGCTCCTGAGAGCGACCCATTCTTTCACAAATGTTTGTAAAAACAGTCTGCATGCCTAGGTGCTTGAATTTATACACCTGTGGCCATGGAAGTGATTGGAACACCTGATTCCAATAATTTGGATGGGTGAGCAAATACTTTTGGCAATATAGTGTATATATATATATATATATATATATAAACTGTTTTCTCACCCCTCGTGGGGTGGTATGTGTCATCCTCAAGCTCGGGTCCTCTACCAGAGGCCTGGGAGTTTGAGGGTTCTGCGCAGTATCTTAGCTGTTCCTAGGACTGCGCTCTTCTGGACAGAGACCTCTGATGTTTTACCTGGAATCTGCTGTAGCCACTCTCCCAGTTTGGGGGTCACAGCCCCCAGTGCTCCAGTTACCACTGGCACCACTGCTGCTCTTACTTTCCACATCTTTTCTAGCTCCTCTTTCAGCCCTTGGTATTTCTCAAGCTTCTCGTGTTCTTTCTTCTTGATGTTGCTGTCGCTTGGGATTGCCACATCTATCACTACTGCCTTCTTCTGCTGTTTGTCGATCAACACGATGTCTGGTTGGTTAGCCATCACCTGTTTGTCAGTCTGGATCTTGAAGTCCCATAGGATCTTAGCTCGGTCATTCTCAACTACCTTAGGAGGTGTCTTCCATTTTGACCTTGGGACTTCCAGCCCATACTCATGGCAGATGTTCCTGTACACTATGACAGCTACCTGGTTGTGGCGTTCCATGTATGCACTTCCTGCCTGCATTTTACATCCTGCTGTTATGTGCTGTATTGTTTCAGAGGCATCTTTGCACAGTCTGCATCGGGGGTCCTGCCTGGTGTGGTAGACCCTGGCCTCTATTGATCTTGTACTGAGTGCCTGTTCTTGTGCTGCCATGATTAGTGCCTCTGTGCTGTCCTTCAGTCCAACCTTTTCCAGCCACTGGTAGGATTTTTTGAAATCAGCCACTTCTTCTATTTGTCTGTGGTATATGCCGTGCAGTGGCTTGTCCCTCCATGATGGTTCTCCTTCCTCTTTCTTGTCCTCGCTTTCGGTTTTCTCCTGCCTGAGGTATTCACCAAGCCATTTGTCTTTGGGGGCCATCTTTCTGATGTACTCCTGGGTCTTAGTTGTCTCATCCTGGACAGTGGTCTTGACACTCACTAGCCCTCGGCCTCCCTCGCTACGCTTGGCATACAGTCTCAGGGTGCTGGATTTGGGGTGGAACCCTCCATGCATTGTGAGGAGCTTTCTTGTCTTGATGTCAGTGGCCTCTATCTCCTCCTTTGGCCAGTTTATTATACCAGCGGGGTATCTGATGACTGGTAGGGCATATGTGTTGATGGCTTGGATCTTGTTTTTCCCATTCAGCTGACTTTTCAGGACCTGCCTTACTCTTTGTAGGTATTTAGCTGTGGCAGTCTTTCTTGCCATCTCCTCGTGGTTTCCGTTAGCCTGTGGCACCCCAAGGTATTTGTAGCTGTCCTGCACATCTGTAATGTGGCCTTTTGGTAGTTCAACCCCCTCGGTTCTGATAATCTTCCCTCTCTTTGAGACCATGCGACCGCACTTGTCCAGTCCGAATGACATCCCAATGTCGTTGCTGTAGATCCTGGTAGTGTGGATCAGTGAGTCGATGTCTCGCTCACTCCTGGCATACAGCTTGATGTCATCCATGTAGAGGAGGTGACTGATGATTGTTCCGCTTCGGAATTGGTATCCGTAGCCAGTCTTTGTGATGATCTGGCTGAGGGGGTTCAGGCCTATGCAGAACAGCAGCGGGGATAGTGCATCACCCTGGTATATGCCGCACTTGATGGTGACTTGTGCTATTGGCTTTGCATTGGCTTCCAGACTTGTTTTCCACAGCTTCATTGAGTTCTTGATGAAGGCTATTAGAGTCCTGTTGATCTTGTACATTTCCAAGCATTCCAGTATCCATGTATGTGGCATTGAGTCATAGGCTTTCTTATAGTCAATCCAGGCAGTGCACAGATTTGTCTGCCTGGTCTTACAGTCTCGAGTGACTGCTCTATCCACTAGTAGCTGGTGCTTGGCTCCTCTGGTGTTACTGCCTATTCCCTTCTGGGAAGGGTGCATGTATTGAGCCATGTGCCTATTCATCTTAGCCGCTATGATGCCTGACAGGAGCTTCCATGTTGTACATAGGCAAGTTATTGGCCGGTAGTTGGATGGGGTTGTTCCCTTCTGGGGATCCTTCATGATCAGGATTGTCCGTCCTTGGGTTAACCATTCTGGGTGGGTCCCATCCATCAGCAGTTGGTTCATTTGTGCTGCGAGGCGTGCATGAAGTGTGGTTAGTTTTTTCAGCCAGTAGGTGTGGATCATGTCAGGGCCTGGTACTGTCCAGCTCTTCATACCTGCCGCTCTTTCTTAGACATCTGCCGTTGTAATGGTTACTGGTTCTTGTTCTGGGAGATTGCTGTGATCTGTTCTAAGATCTTCTAACCACTGAGCATTGGTGTTGTGGGATGCCTTCTTCTCCCATATGTTTCTCCAGTACTGTTCAGTCTCAGCCCTGGGTGGATCTGATCTTGAATTACCCTGCCACTGTGAGTACACTTTGGATGGGTTGGTGGAGAACACCTGGTTTATTCTCCTGGCTTCTGCTTCTCCCTTGTATCTCTTTAGGCGGGTGGCCAGGGCGGCGAGTCTTTGTTTGGCAGTTTCTAGAGCCTCAGGAATGGACAGCTTGTTGTACTTAGGTAACCTTTTCCCTACACCTTTCTGCAGGTCTGAGAGCAGACTAACCTGTCTTCGTGTTGCCTTGATCTTGGCTTCTAGCCTTCTCCTCCATGGGGGCTCTGCTTTGTGGCCTGTGGTGTTTATCTTATAGCCAACCATCTCTAGGATCACTGTAGCTGTGGCGTAGGTCAGCTCGTTGGTCTGTTATGTCTTTAGTAGGGATAGTATGTAGTGCTGCATTTACATCTTCTAGAAGACTTTCAGAGGGTACTCTGTCACTTAGCCTTGGCAGTCTTGGACGTCGTACTAGGGGATCCAGTTTGGTCATGATCAGCCGTCGTAGGTCAGCCGCCCTTACGTTTAGTGGGCTTGTTGTTGTTGGGGCTGGGGACCCAATCTCTGTGTGTTGGGATGATGATATTTCCCTACTGACCTGTTATCCTGACTCCTCCTTACTGCAGCATTTCAGTTGTACCTCATCAATTTCTAGTTGTGATAGGAGCTGCCGTTTGCGGATGTTAGAACACTGAGTTAGTAGTTGTTTCTTTGTCAGTGTGGATGATGGTTGTTGGAGCTGCCATAATTCCCATAGTCTCTGCATGTAACCTCTCTCACTGGGGACGCTTGTATAGTAGCATTTCATCAGTACCAAGTTTTCTGCTCTAGTCCATCTATGTCTATGCAACCAAAACAAAAACACAAATCATCTATCAGATGTAGAACATGTAAAATTCACCTTAGCATTTCAGCTAAGCTCTGTAGCAACTGGATAGCTCAGTAGGTAACACCGACAACTCTGGCACAGGTGACCGGGGTTCGGTTCCCGGCATGGACATCCAGGTGGACCCTTAGGCAAGGTCCTTTGTGCTTAGTGGCCTACCTCAGGCATGAGTGATACCGCAAACACAAGAGCCATACCGGCTCGGACGTTGCCCGGGTTAACAAGGTCCGCGTCAGTTACTAGGGAACCAGGGCAACTTGATGACAAATTGGCTACTGGAACATAGATGGATATATATATATACACACATAGATATATATATAATGTGTCTATATATATAGTGTAGTCTTTGAAGAAACAACTGAATATAGTCTCTAGTTTTTTTTCTCTCCCAAACACAGTTTTGACATCATTGGTCGAGGAGAAGCATTAAAAATAGTTGGAGCCCATGTCCTGCCTACATCTTTATGTGGCTCTGAGGTTCTGACTCTTGCTGCAGTCCAAACTTTCTGAATCTCAAAATTCCCGAATATAGTTATCACCGTTGCCTTGCACAATCTTCCCTGCTACCTAACTTTCCAAGAATCTCATTTATTACAGCTCTTGAAATCCAGCATTTTTTCCCCCAGTAATTACATGTTCTGGCTTAGACAGCTATGGAGCTATAGCAGTCTTCAATTCAATTCAGTTTATTTCTATAGCGCCAATTCACAGCACATGTCATCTAAAGGCACTTTATAGTTCACCAGATCATCCAGTCAAATTGATTCAAAGTTTTCTATCTAAGGTTAACCAGTTGATTGCATCGACTCATTAACTCAAATGCAATCCCTCTTACTAAGCATGCTTGTAGCGACAGTGGAGAGCAAAAACTCCCTTTTAACAGGAAGAAATCTCCAGCAGAACCAGGCAGTCTTCCACTTCATAACAGATCATATCATAGTGATTCCATGTTAAAAACCTTTTATCGGTCTTAAACTGAATTGGGAACTGAATTTATTTTTTATTCTGTTGCTCTTCTTTTTAATCATTTATTTATTATTTCATCATGTTAACTATTTCATCATATTTCAGTGGTTTCAAAATGACAATATTAAAAAGAAAAGTAGAAATGAATAAAAGAATAAAATAAGAATAAAAATTAGTTTTTATGGATGAGATTTACTGTAGGTGAACACTGATCCCTCCAGTTCATAGGTCAGTATTGGTAGCCCTTACTATAACTCAGTAGGCATGAAGTAGCCCCCAGCCTTAAAAAGGTTGGTGACCCCTGCTATAGTCACTCTATTACAGATGGAGTCATGTAACGAAAGTCATTTCTCCCTGGGATTATTAAAGTATTTCTGATTCCTGGTTGATGGGACAGGTGTTGTGAATGAAACGGTGCCCAGCTTGAAAGAGCTCCTGTGTGTCGCCGAATGTGTGCATTGATGACTGAAAGACATCTTCTGCCTCCATTTATCCGTTTACAACAGTGTTTTGAATTCATGTTAATGTGAATTTAAAGACATTTCAATTAGTGGACAAAATTGGAGGGGGAATATAAAAAAAAGTCTAATCAACCAAAACTTTCGCAACCTCCATGCAGTACCTCTGTGGACCCCTAGGGGTCGCGGACCCCTTTTGAAGACCTCCGACTTAGATGAACCTGCTGGGATAGAGAATAAAAACAACATGCAATTTTTTTTTCAGAGCCATTAAAATCTGCTGGTTGCTTCTCAAATGTTTTTTTATTTTTTTATTTAAATAGTCAACACTTAAGACATCTGTGTAAATATTCTTTTATCTGAAAATACAAATTTGTTTCGCGTCTACAATTTTCTCCTGGAAGCAAGTATAAAAATAAAATAATGACACGATCGCACAGATGACACATTGCACCGGCTCAAGCCGCACATTTCAACATGCAAACGTACGTCTAATGATACAGTTTCCCTTTCATACATGGTTGAATAGATAACTAGACCGTTTTATCTATGCTGCGCCAAAAGTTGGGTTTGCAAAGTTTCCAGTCGGGTCTTCAGGAATGTCGTTCTCGGCAAAATCTTCCGGGTCGAGATCCGCCTCGAACATCCGCTGCAACAAAGCGTCCACCGTCCGGTACCCTGTAAAAAAAAAAACCACAAAACCATCCACGGTTTAACACAAGAGAGAGGTATACAGAAATAAAAGAACTATCTATTCTGTGATTTTTCAGTTGTAAAAGTGAAAATAATAAAAACTGGTTGACATGTTCCAGGCCCCTACTTTACTTTAACCATACATACAAGGACTTACTTTTTGAGGCCACCTTAAATAGAAGCGTAGGCAGGTTTGCTGTGGGTGACTGCCCATTCCCCAAGTCGTTGTCCATGGTTTCCATGGCGTTAACCAAATTATCCTCCAGCTTCTCCCTGGTAAATACAGTGAGAGCATGTGACAGAAAAAAAAACTCTTAGGAAGGAAAGAAAGTAGCTGAAATGGATTCATCAATGATTTGAGTCCTGGAAGCTTCTCCATCTCTGGTGAATGTACTTCCATCAGCAGTGATGGGACTAACAGCATGGAAAGTAACGGCGTTACTAACGCCGTTACCTTGTTTTAGTAACGAGTAATCTAACCAATTACTTTGACTGTAACTATAACGCAGTTACCATTGCAGAAACCCCGTTAGTTCGCGTTACTCAGGTCGCACAATGAACCCTTTTTTCATGATAGGACTCGTGCTCGCCTTGTCATGAGAGAGGGGAGGATGAGAATGGCTGATGTATAGTGAGAATCCGTCTGTCAGTTGGGTAGGTGGGCGTTTCTGCTGGTGGGTGTTAACGTACAGCACACACAGAGAGATGGAGAGTGAGGAGGACTCCAGCAGCAAAACAGCGTTTTCCACATGGAAATACCGGTGTTACGTCGAGCTGCGTTTCCCCATCAGATACGGTTTCTCCTGTCTTTCTGCACAGCGCAGGCGGCACGATTCACTGCACAAGCGAACTTTGGAGAGCGTGAAAGATCAAATGATAGCCTATATGGAGAAAGGGAGAAATCTGGATGGATGGATGGATGGATGGATGGATGGATGCTCTGCCTTTTCAACCTACTGTATTTTTTATTTTAAACATTATTTGATGGTCTTTGCGTGTGACATAAAATATGGATCTCCATCCCCGTCACAGAGTATAGATCTAGATAGATAGATGGATAGATAGATGTTGCAGTATCGATAACAACCCAAACACACAGGATTTCAGAATTAGACATCCCCAGTTATTAATTTCACCAGATCTGAATGCCCTGTTTAAAATCTTCACATGGCGTTCCCCCCTGATGTTTTTTACGTTGAGTTGCAATAAATGCAAAACTCTCTGCAGGTTCTTGTCTTTGTCGTCCGCTCTATTCAGCTGGCTTTGGAAACACACGGCGAGAAGGTGGGGGCTGGGTGGTGAGGGTTACGGGCGAGAAACGAAAAAGTAACGCAATAGTTACTTTTACTAGTAACTAGTTACTTTTATTGTGGAGTAACTCAGTTAGTAACTCAGTTACTTTTTGGAAGAAGTAATTAGTAACTATAATTAATTACTTTTTCAAAGTAAAGTGCCCAACACTTTCCATCAGACCTTTCTCCAGAGATAACCATGTCTCAGTCTCACTGGTAATTTTCTTGTTTGTGCATCAAGTTGACCCAAAGACCAGTTCTTTTTTTGGCAAATATAATCAAAAAGAAAAAAAGTCACAAAAATTGTAAAATTCAGAGAATAAAGTCGTGAAATTAGCTTTCTTTCTTAAACGGGTTGTTGTAGGTTGACTTCATTCTCATAATGTTACCACTTTATTCTCAAAATAAAAAATCTCTAACCCGGCCCTAATATTCCATTGTAGATTTTAAATGATCAAATATCTTATTTTAAATGATCAAATATCTTTCGAATCTTTTTTTGTTTGTTACTATAACCACAGAAAATGTATCATAAATGCAAAAGAAAAGCATGCAGTTTTCAGCTACATTAAAACAATCAAACTTTTCTTAAATTGTGGAAAAGACAAACATAAACTCACATAAATCCTTGAACGTTACATCGTAACGTACACATTACTGCAGTGCATGAAGGAAGGAAGTAACATTACTGTGCTATAGCCAGCTCAAGCTCCTCGATCTTTCTCTCCAGAGATGTCTGCAGATCGCCTTTCCCCACAGAGTACTCCACAAAGAACGCCTCGAGAACGAACGCCACAAAGATGCTAAAAAACAAAACAGAACAGTTGAGATTATGTTGTGTGTGGGTGTGTGTGTCTGGGGGGGAACAAATGCATAAGTGGGAATGTTTTCAAGTAGGACTGGTTTTCCTTAGATAGGAAACAGTGAATCAATTTGACTGTAGGTACTGTAACTGCCTACAGATGACGTGTTGTTAATTGGCGCTATAGAAATAAACTGAAATAAATAAATGATAACTGATCTTACTTGATGATGACGATCACAACCATGACGTGGAAAAGGACGAAGAAGATCAGCGCTGATTTATGAGTGACGGTGGCAAACCCGTTGCTGAGCAGTGGGATCAGATTAAGGAATCAGAGGAGTCAAACACTCAGATTTAATCTTTAAAGTCTAAACTAAGAGAGGATTCCTGGTGACCAGCAGCTTTGGCAGATGTTTGAGTGAAAGGATATCATGCCACTGGTTGACCACGGTGAGCTCCAACAGCAGGACGAAGGAGGAGAGGACATTATTGAAGTTGTTTTTGCAGTACTTGAGTTGTGCGAAGGTGCTGCCGTTCAGTAAAGGGTTTCCACAGTACGCCGCTTCCGGATGGCTGGAGTCTGGAAAGAAGCTCACTTTGTTTTTGAACAGCTCCATCCCCACCATGGCAAATACGTAATACACCACCTGAGAGGACAAGATGGCAGCTTCAGTCTTGTATTTCAACATCTTATGAGCCTAAACAAAGGGAGCCTGGAATCTATTTTACAATACAAAACAAAAACTCATCTATAAATAAGTAAAACATTTTTAAAATGTGTTTTTGCCCTTAATTTGAACTGTAAAATAAAGTAATCTGCTAATAGAATCAATATTTTCCCTCAAAATAAAGTGATTAGATATTAGAATAGAAAATTCCTTTATTGTCCCAAAATGGGGAAATTCTGGTGTTTAAAGCAGCAAAAAGATTAGAATTAAATGGTCACACAAATAAGGACCTCAGAAAAGTGTATAAGAATAACATACCAGTGAAGAGTTAAAGATACAAAATAAAATACTGTAAAGCGTTTTAATAATATAAAAACTGCACCTGGAGAATAAATAACCAGTATACAGCTATTGACATTTTTACAGTAAAACGGCAGCAATATCAGAGACGTGCAAAATGATCGCAGCATTTTAATAAGTTGTTATAGTCATGCTGATTTTGTAGTTTCAGTCTTAGTCACTTAAATGAGGTTGATGGGAACAGTGGTGGTTCTAGAGTCTTCCAGCTGCTGGGAGGAAGGATCTGTGATAACACTCCCTGGTGCATTTAAGGTGCAGCAGTCTGTCACTGAAGGAGCTCTCCAGTGCAGCACCAGCTTCATGCATGGGGGGGGGGGACATTATCCGACAGAGATGTTCATTTAGTTAGGATCCGTTTCCCACCTCCTGCACAGAGTCCAGAGGGCATCCAATCAGAGCTGGCCTTCCTGATCAGCTGGTCCAGCCGCTTCCTCTCAGCTACAGGTAAGCCACTGCTACATAGATGATGGCTAATGCCACAATAGAGTCATAAAAGGACTTTAGGAGCGCCCCCTGCATCCCTAAAGTCTCCTCAGCAGGAAGAGTCTGCTCTGAGGTACTTATAAGAGTCCACTGTCTCAATATCCGTTCCCTGGATGTTCACCGTGCAAAAAAATCTAAATCTAGATAAGTATTTTTTTCTTAAAATAAGTGCAATTGTTCTTGAATTGAGGAGGTAAAAGAGACATTTTGCCAATGGAACAAGACAATTTACACTTAAAATAAGAAAACACAATTGCATTGTCTTATTTCAAGTGCATATTATCTATTTTAAGAGTAAAAATACTAATTCCATTGGCAAACTATCTCATTTACCTATTCAAATTATGGGTGAATACACTTAATTTAAGAAATTTTTATTTATTTCTAGATCTGCTTCTGCAAAAGTCCAACACTCGCTCCTTGGTTTTCCCTGCATATTATTCACATTGACATACGATAAAGGATATTTCCTATTTTAAGCATAAATAATCATACTCTGCTGGCAAATTATCTTAACAGCTAAAAGTAGGAAAAAAATACACTCATTCCAAAACTAATTGACTTATCTATAATTTTATTTTTTGTATTGTATTAAATTATTTACTTTAAAATAATTGCATCTTGCTGCTTCTTATTTAAAAAAACAGTTTCAATTTTAATGGGCAAAGTATCTTTACGGTATAGATTGTATTACTCAGAAGAGATTTAAAACTTAACGATGTTCATCCAATGCCGTCATTTTCATTTAGTGATAAAGAGAGATGCTCAGACTAAATTAAAACATGAAAAGAAAGAGATATTTTTGCTAAATACTCTATTTAAAGGCTGCTGTGATTTTCCAATATTTTTTTAAGGATTTCATTCTGACTTTGATGGACTTCAGGAGCCATGACAGCAAGTCCAACAACTATCTACTTACGAGGATGAGCTGTCCAAATGTGAGAATTGCCGGTCCAATTCTGATCAGCGTATTGATGATTGTACGAAACCTAGAAGAGTATACATTTGTTTGTTAGCTGGACTTAAAAGACATAAATGAACACAGATGATCAAGTCACGTGTCAAAGTGAGGATTTCAGTAGTTGGAGAGTCATGTATGGTAGAGATGCAACTTCCTGCTTCATTAACATCTAAAATGCTGCAGTTTTGTCTTTTTTTTTTAAAGCATGTGGTTGCAAATAATATACTTCAGTTTATTTATATAACGCCAATTCACAAATAATTTCATCTCAATGCACTTTACTGAGACAATTCAACCAGATCATCCAGACAGATTGGTTCAAAGCTTTCTATCTAAGTTGATTTCATCGACGCATTGACTAGAAGGGCAATCCTTCACACTAAGCATGCTTGTAGTGACAGTGGAGAGGAAAAACTCCTTTTAACAGGAAGAAACCTCCAGCAGATCCATCATACTCCACATGATGAGAAGGGATTTTATATATTTTATGAAATAAGACAAAAACTACTCTGTAAGACAGGTCGAAATGTGAAATATACATGACCAAAAAAGAAAAATGTTGCTTCCAATTTTCCAACAGAAAGAAGGCATTAGAAGATGATCCCCATCAATGCATCACAGCAAACACTTATCTGCCTTTGACTACACAGGTTTAGGGGAAACATGGTCCACTGCCAGACCAGAATAAAACCTTTTGATGCTGTCCACCACCCGGATCAACCTGAGGACTCGCAGGATGAAGACGATGTCCAGAACCTGCCGGCTCGTGTAGCCGCCAGCTGCACCAGAGCAGAATGTGTTGAGTTACGTAAGAACATGAAACATGTTGTGATACAATACATGTTTATCCTGTGTTGAGCATTTGTAGCCTGACAAGAAAAACACAGAACATTTACTCTGAAATGTAAGGCTTTAAATATAATACCAGACTATTTTAACGTAGACCAAAAGTATATTTTGCACGTTTTACTATTAGTAGCTAAAAAAACTATAACGGCTAACTGGAGACAAGTATTGTAACCAACTATAGCACAGTGGAAGAATCGGGTAAAACAAGTGTATATGATGGAAAAAAATGACCACATGTTTACAACTGAAAGTAGACAAGTTCAATCAAAGATGGCATTTGGTGAAATTATATTTGAGTGTGTGATTTTGGGCTGTAGTGATTCTAATGGATCGCAATCTGCTCTGTCATCGGTTTTCCTAAGGTATGTACTTGTATATGTATGGGTATGTATACATGTAGGTGGGTATATATTATATATGTAATTTTTTGCTGTTTGTTTACTTTATGTTGTATTTTTGGCCTGTGGGCGAGCACCCTGGAGGGGAAGGGGAGGGGTGTGGGTTTGTGTGTATGTATATGTACATATGGTAGTATGTATGTGCAGTTCTCTCTTGTAGGGTATTCAAAGTTTCAGGTGACCTGGTTTATCGTGCTGCATTTATGATGAAATATTGTATATGTGGCATCAGTATTTCTGTTATTGATTTCATTGCTCTTGGCTCAGGGAATGTTATTTTGTTGTGAAAAGTTCTTGAAAATAAAAAGTTGCACAAAAAAAAAAGAAATGTAAGGCTTTTATTTTGAAATTCTTTCTATGTCATTAAATCTGCAGAATTTTGCCCAAACTCCTGTTTATTCTACTTCCAATGGGAGGCAGGAAATTACTCCTTTTTTTTCTGTAATAGTTAAGAATTTTTAGTGGAGTTTTGACCTTTAAACTAACCCCACCTAACATCACCTCAATACTTAACCTTAAAGTTTGCCAAAAAAGCAGCCATCCAGTTGGAAGCGTAGTCTCTCTGTGATGACAGCCATGCTCATATTCTTATGATTTGCAACTGTACATCTCATAAATACAGTAGTAGGTTTATCACTGTACATAACAAATGGTACTTTTTTTTTCTGCATGCTGTGATGCTGCTGTTGAAAAAAAAATCGGGTACTGACCCATGCAGGTGGTTGAAGATTTATGATTGATATAATAGTCTTTTGACTTGACCATTGAACTAAAGAACAAAATAATAATTAAACGAATCATTTATTGAATGAGGAAGAATCAGGCCTTACATGATTTTAGGGCAGAGTTGATGATTGTGGCGATTAAAGCAGCAATGACCACGATGGTGTCAAACCTGGAGACAGAAAAGCAGTTTTTAGTTGGCAGCCTGTCACTCAAACACTAAATATGCTAAGCCACAGAAACGTGATGAGAATGGATTAAAAGAAATGGATGGAGAACATAATTGAAGACATTAGAGGGATGGATTTTGGCAACTTTATGCAACTTTATGTAAAAAAAATATGTATATATATAAAAAATGTTTTTGTGTGTTATAACTGTGAATCACATGAGTGATTTTATTCCCAATGTGAAACTGTGTTCCCAATCCAGCTCTTGTAATTCATCCCCAAAGCATCCAAACGTTTCTGATAGGAGTCACACAGCTGCATTGCTCCCAGCAGGCGGCAAGCAACTGCACCAAATAACCTGAAAATAAGGAAAATATACATCAAAACAACTGGAGCATAAGGTTCTAAAGATTACTCAAATAAATAGTCTGTTTCTCAGATGTACCAGTAGAGCAACATTTATTATTATAGCTATTATAAAGATTTTAGTAAAAAATAATTGCTGTCAATTTTGCTGTGAATTTCACTGTCAAAGTCAAAAAAATTGAAGCATTCACGGGGGCAGAGATGCACTTATAACTCTGGCTGAGATTCAGTTGTTTTTACAGATTTGGGTTTTTAGGCCCAAGGCTGCCGCTTTCTTTCACAGAGGATCTTTGTTCGTCTCTCAGTTCTCTATCTAGCGGGCTGCCTAGATATATCATCAGCAAAGATGATTGGAGAACCTCTTATCTGGAGACTAGCTGACTGGTTCCTGCCCAGCATCCGACTATTTAAAATGGACTAGCCTGGGATCTGAGCTCCTCATCAGAGTCTGGACTATCGCCCATCGCCATCTCCAGAGCTCATGGAGCGCATCAGTTATGAAAGAAAATAGTTTAAACTCCCTCAGGAACTAAAAACTGTCTCTAAAATAAAATGATTTAGTTACAGAAATACAAAATAACATCTAAAAAAAGTGAGTATGTATGGAAGTAAATCTGTCTCACTGGGATTTGAATTAAAAATGCCACTGAAATTTAAATGCTGCATGTTTGTACTTCCTGTTGTCTGACTTGTTGTCAGTGTTAAAAGATATTCAGAACACATTTTTGACCTAAAAAGAAATTCATTGTCGTTATTTCTACACAGTTTCATTTGTTATTTTCTCTTCAAGCTAAAAATTCACATTACTATTTCATAGTGATTACATTTTCAATACTTATTTTTCAGTTTAATTTTTCAGTGTTAAAAAAATCTGCTTATAAAAAAATTCAACCTTTCAAAATTGAAACTCAATATTTTCAGCCTCCTGAGATTCAACTGGCTCTATTTCACTGTCTTAAATTCGGCGTCTAAATTCAGTGTAAAAAGGGAAGGGTTACTTCAGGTCACAGACATTAGCAATGGATTGTGGCGTCCAACACCCAGCCAATCCCGTTACGGTTTCTTACTCACGTGACGTGACGCTTGTGGCGCTCATACGGAAGGAAACCCAGCATGACGCAAGCTAACACTAACTCAACTACAGAAAAATTAAAGTAATAAACTCACCGTTGAGTTAGCGCTAACTTGCATGACCGGCAGAGATGGGCAATGTGGAGTCAACAAGTCATCTCCATGTCATGTATTTAATCTACCTAGCCAATTAACCAGGTGAGTCCAATCTGCACAGGTTAATTCACGGTGAAGATTGGACACACCTGCTTCAGTGGCTGGGTAGAACAAATACATGACATGGAGATGACTTGTTGACTCCACATTGCCCATGTCTGATGACCGGCTCCGTCATGTATTTAAATTTCAGCGCCATTTTTAATTCAAATCCCAGCGACACTGATTTACTTCCATAAGTATCACTCCTCGGATGAATTCAAGGTCAAAAGAACAAGCGAACCAACTCCCCCAGCTCAACACTACTAGCTCTGGCATCCCTCTCCATAACCATTTCATGCCATTTATACCTCAATACTTCCAATCCATAACCATTAAGGCACAATTTCATATCTGCGTACCTAAAGGACTCTGCATCCATTTGGTTTTCTTTGCTAAAAATGTTACGCAAGGTTGCATTTATAAAGTATTGGCTTAATTTGAGATATAATCAATGACTCTACTGGTCAATATTGTATTGATGATCTGTTCGGGCTGCAGTTATCGAAAAATCCTCTAACGAACCCGAGAGGGTCGGATCCGTCACTGAATAAATGATTCAACGTAGAGTTCCCCTGTAGGGCAGTGTGCGTTCCCCCAAATATGAAAGTCAAACATGAAAAAATATAGTTTTCCAGATGCTGCTGAAGATTTGCGGTCATCCAGGTCATAGTCATTCAAAAAAAGTTCAACAATCCACTGGACGTTGTTTCCAAGTTTGAAGACGTTTTGCTTCAAATCCAGGAAGCTTTTTCTATTCAAAATTTCAACTAATTGGAACCCCAACCCCTTTACAGTAAATCATTCCCTTTAACAACCCCCCTTTCAGAGACAAAGAGGCAAAAGAAGCCAAACGACCCCCATTCCAAAGGGGTGGACATGTTCATCTGTTCCAATTTGCATGTTTTCTAAACAAAAACAAGGCTTTGCATCAAACCTCGAACTCAACGCTATTCCTGACATTTGAATTAATTTGAAACGTCTTCAAACTTGGAAACAAATTCCAGTGGATTGTTTTTTTTTACTTTTTGGAATTTTTTGCCAAAAGAAAAAAACAGATATGCTTGCCTAATCAGAAACATTTCTGGATTTAATAGAGTAAATGTGGGCTTTAATTTAACACGAACTCCATGACTTCTTCATCTGTTGATCCAAAGTGCACAGATCCCAAAGCAAAGCTGGTTCATTTCACGGCAGTGCAGAGTGGCCAGTTGCTTTAAGTAGAGATGAACCTGAAAGTCACAGGCCTAGCGCCCCTAGTGGCTAAAAGTTGCATTGCATTGCCTAAAGGATTTTTACGAATTTGGAAAATATTAAATTGTAACTGTAGATATAACTTGTACATTAATTTATTCTATAACATATTTGTATTATATATCCAACTTGGATCCATCTGTGTCAGTGAAGAGAAACTCAAAAATCCTCTTTGAAAAACGGAATAAATCTGAAGTTAAAAACCAACATGGACGAGAAAAACAACCAACATGCTCCACTGCTGTAATACCATAGCAGGCTGTTTGCTGTCTGGTATGTTTAAAATACACAGAGAGACATCTGAAAAAATAACAAACAAAACAAACGTTTAAACACCCTGCAAAGAACATTATTCTAAGTAAGTCAACTTTTTTGTAAATTAAGTGCTCTTTTTTCTTGAATTGAGCAGGTAAGGGAGACACTTTGCCACTGGAATAATAATTTAAATTTAAGATGAGAGAAAAAAAACTGCAATATCTTATTTCAAGTGCATATTATAATAGTTTTAATATAGTTCAAGTGCAAATTGTCTTATTTTGATCCATTAGCAGATCATCTTATTTACCCACTCAAAAAAGGGTAAATACACTTATTTAATTTTTTTTTTTAAACTTATTTAAGATCCTTTTTGTAGTGCAGAGCAAATGGCATTTTTTGCGCATAAAATGTTGCCATATTTTCCCCTTTGTGTTTTTTTTTCTTGAAGCTCCATGGCCCAGAAGCTGCTTTGCTTCCACTTAAATGAAACGGCTGTTTTAAGCATCAAAGCTGCTCCAAGCGCGGCTGGATGTTTGCAATAAAAAGCTGCTGATAAAAAAAAAAAGGTCAGATGTGCCACATACCTGGTGCTTATAATCTGGGATGTAGATAAGCTGTTTGGGACGGATGTGACACGGCTCGTTGATTATATAGATAGGATTTAGTTTTTCATGAGGTAATTAGAGAATCAGTATAAGTTTGTTAACAGAGAACATTCGCTTCCTGTAATTTGCCGTTTTGAGACCCAGAGAGCTTTAAAACATGATTCTGGGTTCTTCTTTAACAAACAGCAACCGTCCGCAGAGCTGCAGTGCTGTCAGCAGTCACCTACCTCAGCTTCATGACTTACCTTATTGGGAGTAAAATCAGTTAGTTGGAAGTTATAATCAACTTCCCAAAAGATGTAGAATTTTATTAGTAAATAAACCAAAACAGAACAGCCTAATTAAGTGAAATAGATAAATGTAGAATTATTTAGCTATTAAAAACGAAAAGGTATGAATTTATGGTTTCATAACTGCTAAAAATGTCTCCATAAAATCATTTTTACAGTTCAAAGGATCTTTCATAAGAAAGAGTGCAGAAAAACTAGACTTCTCTCTGCACTGATCCTCCCCCACCTGTTGCTGAAAGAAGGGTGGTGCATTTAACCGAAAGGAACTGCGACCTTAACACATTTATGCATCACACTGGAAAAAATCTAAATCCAGATAAGTATTTTTTTCTTAAAATAAGTGCATTTGTTCTTGGATTGAGGAGATAAAAGATAAATTTTGCCAATGGAACAAGACAATTTTCACTTAAAATAAGAAAACATAATTGCATTGTCTTATACCAAGTGCATATTATCTAATTATCTTACTTTAAGAGTAAAATACTCACTCCATTGGCAAACTATCTCATTTAACAACTCAAATTAAGGATAAATACTCTTAATTTAAGACATTTTTACTTATATCAAGATCGTTTTTCCAATGCAATTCTTCTAATTGCAACAACTGGATTCAGTTATTTGTTCTTGTGAAGAAATAATATATTTGAAAAAAAAGCAAGAGGAGAGAAAAAAGAACAATAATTTTGGATTTTATTTCTACCTTGGAATCCATTAAAGTCAGAAGCGGATAATTTGTGCTGTAGGCAACAAGCTGGCTCTCACCAGTTCCAGAAGCTGTGTTTGGAGAAGAAGGCCCTAGGCTCAAAGACGTAGAGCTTCAACAGGATCTCCAGAACGTAGAGAGCCAGAAAAGCCCACTCAGAGTTGGAGATCAGTGGATTCTCCTCATCCAGGCCGATAAACACGGCGTTCACCATGATGATCAGGTCGAAAGTGATGACAAATCCCCTTAAATTAAAAGAAATGTTCATGTCTAAAACCACAGAATCCAAATGCTTCTATCAGCCTTCCTCCTCTTTGTTTTACTTTACATCAGACGCTTTAAGGTGCAGCAGCTGGTGGTTCGGACGCTCACCGGTGTTGGACCACTCTGCAGAGCAAGCGGCTCGGAGCCGACTGGTAGAAGTTGGGGAATAAACTCTGAAGTGGGTGTGGTCTGGACTTGAGTGTGATCACTTCAATATTCAGGAGGTCAGCCAGCTGCACAAAAGCCACTTTGCCTAATGGATAAACAGCCACAAAAGAGGAGAGCCATGCAGTCAGGGAGACACTTTAGGGGCCAGAACATATTTATTCTACTAATAGACGTCTCTTACAAAAACATCAAGTATTTTATAACTTTAGAGCGGCGTAATGCCATCATGTTCAAAACAATTTGCTCAGATCTGTTTAGAGAGAGAAAAGGGCAACATGTGAGAGTAGAAATAATGCTGCCGTCTTATATTCTTTTCCTTTTGCTTTTAAGACCATACACTGCAAAAACGATCTAAAAATAAGTCAAAATGTCTGAAATTAAGTGTATTTATCCTTGATTTGAGTAGGTTGATAAGATGATTTGCCAATGGAATGAAGGTTTTTACTTTTAAAATAAGGTAATTAGTTAATATACACTTGAAATAAGACAATGAAATAGTTTTTTTCTTATTTAAAATGTAAATTGTCTCGTTCCATTGGCAAAGTGTCTCACTTACCTCCTCAATTCAAGAAAAAACACACTTATATTAAAGAAAAATGACTTATCTGGATATCGATTTTTCCCAGTGCATGAAGGCAGATAAAATAAAATCCCAACCACACTTCTGACATTCATATTCTGATTCATAAAAAAAATTAAAAAACGTGAGCTCCGTTTGCAGAACCAGCTGCCATAGAGATGTTTCCTCCCAGACTCTCACTCAGAAGAACGCCAAACAGCCTGGCCAGTCTGCTACTCTTCTGTGTGAAAAAGACTATATTTGCATATTAGGATTCAGAGAGATGGCATCCATCCCAATTTAGATGGTGCAGCTCATCTTTCCAGGAATCTGGATGAATTTGTTAGTCCTCCAAAACACTGACAACCCAGGATGGAGAGGAAGCAGAGTCGTATAGTCTAACACACGTCTGCAGCTTCTCTACCGTTACACACTCTTTACTCCATCCAACATCTTCCCCACAACCAAAATCAAATAAATTAGAAAAGATTCCCAAAGGAGTAAATCATGATAATCTAATTAAAATTAACTCCAGTCGGGGAAAAAGTTAAAACGATTAATCTCTTGAATTGAGGAGGTTAGGGAGACCCTTTGAGAATAGAATAGGGTTGTCAAAAGTATCGATACTGAAACGTTGTATCCGGATACAATACTCGTTTTTAAAAGTATCGATACAGTGCTACACCAGTGGCACCTAAGCAGTCATTCATCTAAAGTGCAGAATAGAGGAAAATGCACTTTCAGAACACTGTGTGATTGAATAATTCTGTGCACTTTTCATTTTCAGGCTTTTTTTTTGTAAGAGGTGCAACTGCTGAGAATTATTTTTGTTTCTTAAACGGTTTGGCTAGTGTCATTGTTATGTGTGCAAAGCATAGCCAAGAAAGGAACACTTAAATTAATTTTTTTATCAAGCTTGCTTAATATTGCGCACAGCATACAACCTTAAAATATTGTTCTTATTTTTTATTGTATTTATTAATGAAAATATTTCTGTAGAATTTTAGAGTCTTTGTTTTTATCCTTGTGGTATCGAAAATGGTATCGAGTATCGAATATTTTCCTTAGTATCGGTATCGAGTTGAAAAGTTTAGTATTGTGACAACCCTACAATAGAACAAGATAATTTACACCGGAAGAAAAAAAATATTGCATTGACTTATTTCAAGTGGCAGCATGTGGCTCTTTTAACGGCTCAGCTTAGCTTCGGCTAAAAAAAATCTATTTATAGATAAATTAACAAATCCTTGGTTTAGCATTTTTTTCCATTGACTAAATACATTAAGTTAAAAAGTACATATTTTCACATTTTTTAAGTGGGTGAAACATTTTTTTTCCTTTTTTTTTTTTTTAGACATAATTTCCTACAGATTTCAGCTACCGTATTTTCACGACCATAAGGCGCACCGTACTAAAAGGCGCAGCCTCAGTTATGTGTGCCATTACTGTATTTAACACACACATAAGGCGCACCGGACTATAGGGCGCGTTTTTTATATACAGGTACATGTCCTCTACTATGTTTAAATACCTCTACTGCGTATTTAAAAATACAGCGGGAGCAAAACTGAGTATGACTGTGCTTTATTCATGTATTTATTACAAAGTATTAATCAAACCTGGGAGCTGGCCGTGAGACAGACACATCGCAGATGACAGAGCGCTGTGATCACTCCTAAATTAACTTAAAATCCTGAAACCTGCCGACGGAATATGTTTGCTTTTATTACCGGTATCCTGGTACCTGCAGTTTAGATTATTTAGATGAAAAACACCTGCCAGCCGCCGCGGTGAACCCGGAGGCTACCGGGCCCAGAGGCTGCTGTTGAAGGATTTCTACTGTCGGTGCACCGCTGGTATGTGGGGGTCTGAGCTCCTCCGACAGAAATAGTATAGGCAGGATGATCATCTGGATGAACTGACTGCAATTATTACGTTTTCAGGTGGACTTTCTCACTTAAAAACATATTAAAACTACTTTATTCCCACTGATCACAGCAAATATAGCTGCAAGATTAGATTATTTAGATGAAAAAACACCTGCCAGCCGCCGCGGTGAACCCGGAGGAGACCGGGCCCAGAGGCTGCTGATGAATTAAGTTTTCAGGTAGAAAAATAGAGCGGGAGCAAAACTGAGTATGATTGTGCTTTATTCATGTATTTATTACAAAGTATTAATCAAACCCATCAAAGTCATCATCCTCTGTTTCTGAATTAAACAGCTGCGCTAAATCAGACATGCCAATTTCCCCTTCTTCGCTGTTAGAGTCACTTTCCGTGCCGGGCGGCTCCTCAGAAATGATGCCGGCTTTTGCGAAAGCTCGAACAACAGAGCCAGCAGACACGTTAGCCCAAGCATCAACAATCCATCCGCAAACGGTGGCGTAACTTGCCCGGCGCTGCCTTCCACTTTTCGTGAAACTGTGGTCTCCGTCTGTCATCCATCGCTCCCACGCCGCTCGCAGCATTACTTTGAACGACCGGTTCACACCGATGTCGAGCGGTTGAAGTTGTCAGACCCCCGGGATAACAGCGAGCACAGCGTTCATTTGATTCACCTTTTTTTTCCACATCAGCTGTGAGATGGGCACGCATGGAGTCACAGATTAACAGCGATGGTGATGCGTGGAAAAAACCACCTGGTCTCCTTACATGCACCTCCCTCAGCCACTCTTTCATCATCTCCTCAATGAGGTGGTCTCAAAAGTCGCAGTTACAACACACATAGGGCGCACTGCACCAAAGGGCGCGCCGCACATTTTGAGGGAAAAAAAGACGTTTATGTGCGCCTTATAGTCGTGAAAATACGGTATTCTCTTGTCACAATTATTTTCTTTAATTCTAAAATTTGAATTTACACAGTAGTTATTTAAAAAAAGGACAAATCTTCTATGTTAGATATTTATTAAATAAATATAATTGATATTTTCAAAAAAGGTCATGTCATGTTTGCTCTCAGCAGGTTTTATTAGCTGGACTGAAGTCAAAAATGGCTCTGGATTGTAAAAGTTTAAGACTTAGTTTAAAGTTTACATTTTGTCAGTGTTTTACTTTTTGTTTTTACTTCATTAAATGAGAGTAGATTAGTGATAACAGATAATACTCTGAGTCTATCAATGACGAGCTCTAATAATAATTAGAAAATAATCAGTAGGTGATCATATTCATAACTACATGAAATCTCCTTCCTACATGATGCAAGTTTATTTTTCTGTTTAAAACTTGGATATGATGTTTAATTAGAAATAAATTCATATAAATTTAACTAATCATTCCTTATAAAGAATACAATATAAAAGTTTAAAATGTAACATGAGAGTTGAGATGACTTGATTTCATCAAAATAAAACAAAAACGTGCTTCTGAAAGTCAGCATGGCGTTTGGATGAACAACGTAAAGAGAAGTCTGAGCAGAGCAGCATGATCAGGCACTTCCACTTCCTCTTAGTGGAGGAAAGGTGTGAAGAAAGTGCATCAGCAAAGCCGCCTCTCTGAGGCCTGAAGTGTGAACAGCATCGTGACTGGCATCATTTTCCACATGTTAGTTTGCATCTTTCTGTTAAAAAAAGGAAACGTGCTGCTCGGGTTCAGCCCAGGCCTTGTTTCGGCCATGTTGGACCCACCTATGAAGCCTTGGTTGTCGTCATCGCAGACTCTCCACAGCAGCTCCCTGTGTGGGTCGCTGATGTCGGGTCGCACCTGTCGGACCAGCTTGGTCCAGTTCTCGTGGCTGACCACAGGTGGCCCGCTTCCCTCCCTCTGCTCCTGCAGGACGCCGAATGCTCGCGCCATCTTGTGCCGCTTGGCCCTCACCAGCTGCCGTATCTCCTCCTGTTTTAAGGAAGCAAAAGGTGATCGGCTCTGTTATAAAATGCTCAACAAAGCTAAAAAAAAACAAACAAAGACGTTGAAATATGTAGATGAGAAGTATCCACCATCTTATGCTGAATCTTTACAGACTTTATAACTAAAATCCTTTCATCCTGAAGACAGAAAGAGCAAAATTCCAAGAAATGACCCAACTTTTACTTGAGTGATATTAATTCTGATTAACTCAACTGAAAATGCAAACGCATTTTGAGCAATTGCAGCTCAATTTTATTCCAAGCTTTTTATTTTTAGAGTGTTTTAAATCAAACTCTGTCTTACTGATTTTGATATTTCTTTCTCCTACCAACGGATTAAAGCATTACTAAACATGCGACTTAGGCAATGACATCATGTAGCAACTTTTAGGACAACCAGTTGCGACTTTCCTTGCTTAATAGTTGCCATCAGTGAATGTTGGCACCCTTTCAGTGTCGATGTCAATACCAATATTGCGCTTCGGAGACTAATCTGGTTTGAGCAACACTCTCAAACTTTGTATTTTCTGGCAGGTTTTATCAGAAGCCAAACACCAGCACAGCTGTTTTAACATTTGAAAAGTCAGATTTCCTGGTGATAACTCCCTTAAAGAGAGCTTCTTCATACCAAAGTTGATCAGATATTAGATACCTGATTCGTCACAATCGGAACAATTACAAGGACACATCATTTAGTATAAAGATTCACAGAAATGTAACAAAACCCTGAAGGATCGGAGTTTTTTCCATGTTTTCCTGTTTCATGGAGCTTTGTCAGGAGCTGTTTGTACTGTTGAAGGTGACACCCTTCTCTGCCCACTCGGAAATCCATTCAGAAGTAAGCAGAAGGTGAAGAACTGTTCCTGTAGCTCTTATTGTGGTCCATCTGTGCTAACAGACCTCTACTAAAACTGCTGTCCCCGTTTTTATATATATATATATATATATATATATATATATATATATATATATATATATATATATATATAAATATAAATATATATATATGTATGTGTGTGTGTGTTTGAATACATACTTGAAGTATGTATTCGATCACATTACTTCGAACCCTGAAGTAATAATCTTTGGACCAATAGAGGAGAGATCTAAAGTTAGCACACAGCTTCAGTCGCTTCAGCTAGTAACCACTGATCAGGCCCAAAATCTAGGTGTAGTGCTGGATTCAGAGTTGAACCTCCAAAAGCATTTAAAGACAATTACAAGGTGGGCTTTCTATCACCTGAAGAACATTTCCAGGATTAAAGGACTAATGTCTCAGCATGATCTGGAAAAACTAATCCATGCGTTTATTTTTAGTCGAATTGATTACTGCAACGATGTTTTCACAGGTCTGCCTAAAAAGTGGATCAGACAGCTGCAGCTGATCCAGAACGCTGCTGCCCGTGTCCTCACAAAGACTAAGAAAGTAGAGCACATCACCCCAGTTCTAAAGTCCTTCCACTGGCTCCCTGTATCTCAGAGAATAGACTTTAAAATACTTATGTTAGTCTATAAATCTCTGAATGGCTTAGCACCTAAATGCATCACAGACTTGCTATCAGAGTATCAACCCTCCAGACCACTCAGGTCTTCTGGCTCCAGCCTGCTCTGCATACCTAGAACCAGAACTAAACATGGAGAAGCAGCATTTAGTTCCTATGCTCCACTTATCTGGAACAAACTTCCAGAAAACTGTAACAGTGCGGAAAGCCTGAGTTCCTTTAAATCAAGACTAAAAACACATTTGTTTAGGATTGCCTTCGACTGTTCTAGTTAAACAGTTCAACTAAAACATCATTAGTATTTTCTTTAGTCCAACTGTTTTATAATATTCTTTTTTGTTTCTGCATTTTTTATTTTATTTAATTTATTTTTTATTTTTTACTACTTGCTTTGATTCTGTTTGATCTTCCTGTATTTTAATCATGTAAAGCACTTTGCATTGTCTTTGTACTGAATTGTGCTATACAAATAAATTTGCCTTGCCTTGACTTGCCTTACTTGTATGTATAGTATATGCAAATTATCAGGTTCTTGCTGCAACTATGAGCAAAAAGCAAAATATGAATTTGATGTTTCCTGTTATTTTGCCAGTTGATTTGATTTTGCTAGTGTAGAAAATGAAACTCTGAAATTATTAAATTGGTTCATTAATTTAGCTCTATTGAGAATCTATTTTAGATTTAAAGGCTAATGCACAGACACAGCAGTAAAGTATATGGCATCATGCATGCATAATCTGCAAATAGGTAAAAACAATAGTATTAACAGACATGTACTTGTAATTCAGTTTTGATGTAAAATCTTTAAATCGTATGTAAAGTGAAATTAACACAACAATGTCATCAATACATGTCTATTACATTTACATAATCAATTTAGCACTTTTGGCACATTTATATTAGTATAGTCCATAAAAACACTTGTAAATATGTTATATTACAGGATTTAGAGACTTCTTTGACTTCATACTATGCAATGTGATGGGCCTATTTTTTATTATAAGTTAAAGTTAATCTACTGATGCTATGAAACAGCCAGTGTGGATCAAAATGATGAATTTATCTTTATTTTAAAAGTCTTAAACCGCCCAGAAAATGAGAACATCATCGTTGTTTGATGCTGTACCGTACAGATTGTTTACATTGCGACCCGTCTAACTAGGGAGTACCAATATGGCGGCCGGTGGCTTCATACCAACGGGCAATCAGCAATCCAGTGAATAAATGGAGATCAGTGAGACAAACAAGCATTCACACCTTAGGAGAATGTAGAGAAGCCAATTAACCCAACAGTCATGTTTTTTCATAATTTTTTTCGTAAAAGGAAAACCTGACATTTCAATAGTCATCTATGACTCACAAATAAAAAAAATAATATATATATATAATTATTTAAACTTGAAATTGTAAAGGTTTCCTACAGCATTTTTAGTTCATAGCTTCTAATGTGAAAATTAGGAAAGAACAATAGATCTATCCAGGCAGAAGTTTATATGGGTGTAGCAACACTGGCTCTAGAAAAATGTCTTTGTGTTTTTAGTATTTATTAATCCATCAGTAATCGCTACCTTGAGGTATTTTTTGTAGTTGTTGAACACGACAGCCAAGAATACCGACATGAAGATGTACGTGTTGACGAGGATGTAAAAGATGAAGAATACGGCGAAAATAGAGCCTGAGTTGTAGGCCGGCATCCTGCAAACAAGAAGCAGACAATATTCAGTGCTAAAAACAGAAGTTAGCAGATAAACAAAGATGCTTAGTCACAGGTCATTTCCTTGTTTCTGTGCGCCTCAGAAGGCAGGTTATTAGGGCCATTGTTATCTGAACCACGACACAGCTTTAAAATCGACACATTCAGGGATGGAAAGCCTGGAGCCGACATTAAAGCACAGATTTAGACCAAAAAACATTTGGATTACTTTGTTTTAAAGGACCTATATCATGTAAACATGACCTTTTTCGGAGGTTTTAACTATGTTATGATGCTCTTACGTCACTGAAATCCTGCAAAGATCCTGCTTGATTCATGCATCTCTTAGTGCTCTTCATGAGTTTTGCTCCCTCCAGAAAGCAGCTAACCTAACCACACTATGCCTGCACTGTAATTAAATGCCCCCTTTCTGTGTTCAGAGAGGGGGTGTGTGATGCAAAGCACCCTGATTACGCCTCCAAGTTTAGACAAAGTGGCTCTTTTAGTTGCTAACCTGCACAGGGCAGCAACCTTTCCTCTGTGAGCTAATTTCTATATTGTGAAAATCAGTGTTTTGGTTGTGAGAAGTCTCTATATTCGTCAGCGTTTAGAAGTGGGGAAATGTACGGCGGCACCCAGAAGGCACAGGAGGCTTGGCTTTAAAGGACAGCGATCAGGATTGGAAGAAAACAACTACACTGCAAAAAATTGAAATCTAAATAAGTCATTTTTGCTGAAAATAAGTGCATTTTCTATTGAATTGAGGAGGGAAGTGAGACACTTTGCCAATGGAAGAAAACAATTAACATTTAAAATAAGTAAAAACATTTAGTTTGTCTTATTTTGAGTGCATATTATCTAATTATCCTATTTTAAGATTGGCAAATCATCTTATTTACCTGCTCAAATTAAGGGTAAATACACTTAATTTAGGACATATTTACTTATTTCTGGATTGTTTTTACAGTGTATTTCCTAACAAATTAACAACCACATAGATGTACAAATACAAAGATGTATAAATCGTATATTTGCATTTTAAGTAATTTGAAAGGCTTAAAAAAAACAGGTTAATCAGAAGGACCTTCAATGTCCAAAATCTGACCTGGAAATAAGCCTAAATGAGAAGAGAAACGCTGCAGTCTTTCCTCACACTCCCCCAGTGGCCTGTGGTTTGTTTAGTTGCTGGAAACAAGGAACCCAACATTGTTTGTTCTCAGAGCTATCCAAGTAATATAAACTTGACCTGAGGTGTTTTTCAGGGGTTTTTTTGACCTGCAGAGCTTTGCCGCATGTCTTCCCCTTCCCTCTATTCCAATTTCCGGTCTGAATACTTTCAAAAAAAAAAAAAAAGGCCCTAGAGCCTTGAAAATATATGAAAAACACTAAAAAATGTAAGTGTTTTTTGAAGGTTTAAAGCTGCAGGGATCAGGCTTCAGATGTGAGCGCGGTTTCCTTACATGACGTCGGGGCTGTTGGCTGTGGTGACGAGGACGTACAGCTCAAACACGATGTCCAGGTAGTTGGTGAAGTAGGGAGTTCCTTCTATGGTCGTCAGGCCTCTGCAGACAAGAACAACAACTACAGTCATGGGCGGTTCTAGACAGGGGCCAACGGGGGCCAGTGCCCCTATAGATCAGGTCCTGGCCCCTGGACCAAAGACATAATACTAAAAGAAATTCTAATGATGACACGGCTGGAACATGGTTACAGATTTCTTTTTTTTTTCTGTTTTACTAGTTATTTAAAAACAATAAGGTGATAGCTTCAGTGTTATTGAGATAGGATCCCAGTTTTCATCTGCTAAATCTGCTTATCTGCTTTTTTTAAAAACAAATTTAAAAAGTGCTCTAATTTTTACAGCTAAATTTATCAGTTTTTCTTGATTTCTAAGTCTGATTTTATACAAAACTGTAATTTTAAATTAAGTTAAAAATATTTAAAATTACTAAATATGAATGTATATTGACCTAATAATAGCTTTATTTTATCTTTTTTTGTTGTTGCTTTTTTTGCTCTGCTAAGGGATTTTTATTTCAATAATCCAAATGACCATTTTGAAGCTAAAATGAAATATTTTTAGTTGGAAGACTTAATTGCAATTGAACCTAATTGAAAGGAAATTTCACATCATGCAGCTCTCCTGTTTCATGCTTTTCTGTGGCCCCATGAAAAACACGCCGACCCCCTCCTGGCCCCCTGGTACATTTAGTCTAGAACCGCCACAGGTCTTCTATGGACATAAATGCTCCCTGAAAACATCAGCAAGTGAATTTTTGTCAAGTTTCATCAAAATGCTTTAAGATTTGGGAAAACAAACATTCAAAAAGTTTGTTCATCTGGGCTTTTGGTTGATAAAGTTGAGGAATAATGCTTAGGCTGATAACTTACATGGTACAATGCTTTATAGGAGGGAGAGTTTTAGGGACGCAAATCCAGATTCCCTTTAAGCTAAAAGCATAATATGAGATCAGTTTAAAGCATTGTTTCTCAATGAAGGGGGCGGGGTTAGAAATGATTATTAAAGAGAATCCTTGCGAACACCTAAAGCTGAACTGGATCAGAGATCATTTCCAATAAAACTTTTGTTCCATGTTTGAAATTGAAAAAGGGGAATTTTGA
This sequence comes from Cyprinodon diabolis, assembly GCA_030533445.1. Taxonomy (NCBI): domain Eukaryota; kingdom Metazoa; phylum Chordata; class Actinopteri; order Cyprinodontiformes; family Cyprinodontidae; genus Cyprinodon; species Cyprinodon diabolis. The sequence goes on from CM060066.1 coordinate 4,712,636, forward strand.
TGCCTTGATTTATTTTAAGAGAATCCGACTGAAATGAGGCTCAGTGACTCTAAAATGATTCTGTTTATTTCCAATAAAACCTTCATCCTGGGAACAAAGACTTTAGAGTTTCTAAATGCTTCAAAAAAATGTCCCATTCTGATGAATCCGATATTCTTCAATATCAACATTGGGTGGAGCCATCTTGACTTAAATGTTTAATAAATAATTAGTTTCTTTTTTTTCAATTTGACAGTAGTGATGGCAGTAAAAAGCCCCCGGAAAAAAAAAAAAGTAATCATTGAAAATGTTTGCTTTAAAGAACAGAACCGTACAGTTTTATACATAAAAAGTTAGTCTGCATTTATCATAATTCAATTTATTTTTGCTGCTTTAATGTAACTTTCAATAAACATAAGAAATTGAATTAAAAAAATGTAAAAATCGAAATACCTTTTTTGTTTTGAAAAAAATGCAGGCCTCACCATTTAGAAATAATTAAAACTTTTATGACCATCAAAAAAAAAAAAAAAAAAACAGAATTTGGTAATTCACTAAAATCTATCTTACATTGATAGATAAAAGTATGTTAAGCTCTTCTCCTGGTTTATTAAGATTAAATGTAATGAAATAAATGATGACAGAGCACAAAGTATTAGTTATGATATCAGTCAGAGGACAAAACAAAATAACTAAACCTGATATAGAGATTAAACCAAGTATTATTAGGATTTAAGCTGGACATGTTCAAAGAGCAAAGGAAAAGATTCCTGTTCAACCAAAATCAACTTTATGCAGTGTGAAAGCAAAAAAAGAGAAAAATATTTTTAACAACTATCATCCTCATCAGACCCACATACAGAAGCCTTAATCCTCAGCGCAGCTTTAGTCCTGAGTTTGAATCCCGACCCAGAGATGGTTGCTACTGTTCAATAAATCCCAGCAGCTCCACCAATATATTAAAAAATGAGCAACAATGAGCCGTCATACCTTTTGCCCAGCAGCTTGAGGGCCATGAGGGAGAAGATGAGGATGCTGAATATGAAGAGCACAAAGACGGAGGAGATCTCAGGAAGAGCGTTCCGGATGCTCCTGAACGCTCTGCGGAGCTGAACACAAACAGACCGACACGCAAAATAAACAAACCCATGACGCATCTCCTCCCTGAGGGTCTCAAACCATTCGCCCTCATCCACATGGACACAAGCTAACGATGCGTTCAGGTGCCATCAGCTCATTATAAACTGATTCATAACGACATTTAGCAGCAGGAAATTCCAACAGACAAAGTAAATGATCAGGAGCAATAGAAAATGTTTAAGGTTTTTCTCTCCTAAACTTACAAACATTTCCAAAATAATTCACTAATATTCCCTCTGCTTCCTCCTACCTTTGATGCATAAACTCCTACCAAATAAATCTATTTATTTTTAAAACTTGCATTTAGTGGCTGATTATTGGTCTTAATAAAACATCAAACTCTCTATTTGATGGAGGTCATGGATCTCCTCCTAAAGCTCCTCACCTGCCGTCCTTCAGTGACGTTGATCAATAGGAGCGGGCGCAGCACTCGAGACCAGCGGACGCTGTAATAGGTCGCAGCTTTCAGCCCTCCGTAGATGATGATGTCAATTAAAGTCAGCTGGATGGCACACAGAGGAACACGTGTGTTTACACAAACTGGAACAGTTTAGATGCAGAATGTAGTTGGTTAGAAAGGAAATGGGAGAAAAAAAAGAGCTAGATATTATAGAATGATCCACCTAGACCAGGATAATAGGATTAAGTTTAGTTTAGCAAACTTCAGATTCATTAGAGATTTTCTTTCAACTGAAGCTGCTAAATCATATTTTTTTCCCATGATTTTATCCCACATAACATATTGTCTAATAAGTTGGTCCAATACTCACTCTACTACAATAAAACCATTAGAAATATTATATAAACAAGCATTAAAAATACTGGATAAAAAAAACATACCATTACCACCACTGTAGCATTCTGAGGAAATATCAGTTACTTACCTGGAACAATCTTATCAAGTTCAAAAACATCTGTTTAATTTATAAAATCAGACATGGTTTAGCACCACCTCCACTTTGTGACATCATCCCCCCGGACAAAAACAGCCTTTGGTCAGGCTGTCTTCTCCTGAGAGCATCTCAGCAATGGAACACAGCGCCAGAAACCATCAGAGACTTTTTGTCATTCTCTTCATTCAAAAAGAATGCAAAAAAAATGGCTTGTAGAGAGCCACATTTGTGGGCACTAAGGTTTTCTGTGTGTATTTAAATAATTTTATAATTAATTTTTAATTATTTTACATGAATTGTATTTCTTAACCATAATGTTTTTTATGTAATTGGTATTGTAATTTTATCTTGTGATTTTATACTTGTGTTTATTTTTAAGGTTGCCTTTTTAATATCTGGCTGGGGGACTAGCGATGAAAATTAGCACTCCTTAGCTAACTCGGGTATATTTACATTGTTTTAATGTTGATTAATGTACACTGTCCACTTTCAAATAAACAATAAATGAATGAAATGAAAAGGAGTCTGAAACCTTTCAAATTGAAAGACTTTAGACTTTGGCAACTTTTATTGTCGTTCTGTATACACAGAGGGCCGGATTTATCAAGATCCAATTTTGCGTGCAGTAATTTGCGCTCGCAAAGTGGAATTTTGCGCAAGGGGCTGAACCATGGTTTGCGGGTGATTTAACAAGAGAGATTGCGTAACTGGTGGCAGGTGCAAAACTGTTGGAGACGCCCTATTTAAATGATGGTTTTGCGCGTTTTGTGGTTTGCGGCAAAGTAGTTTGTACAAACTAGTGCATTAAAAAATTTTAATCTTACAGTGACCCCCCTAACAAAAAAAAAAAGATATATATATATATATATATATATATATATATATATATATATATATATATATATATATATATATATATATATATATATATATATATATATATATATATATATATATATATATATATATATATATATATATATATATATATATATATATATATATATATATATACCATTAATATTATTATCATTATTATTACCCATAAATACAATATAAAATCCACATTTTTCTAATTCCTTCCTTTCTCTTCCATCATTCTGATGTCGTCCACCATCTTAGACACAGTCACCTGTACCAGCCAGACTCCGTATGAGCGACTGACGATGTTTCAGTTCCTAATAGTTGGAATATAAATACCAGCAAACATTGCATTCTAAGCAAGGCTTTAGAAAATTGATATTACACACTCTGACAATAGAATGGGAGCAGATCTATTATTCAGCCCTGATCTGGATTATTGATGACAGAAGCTTGTTGCCACCAGTGCAGAGCTTGCTCAACACAGGAAATGAAGAAGATGAAGGCAGTTGATTAGTAACTTTGACACCAGGAGCTTCTATGCTGTCATTTTTGCCAGAAAGAGAAAACATTAAAGACGGTTTGAGGGTCAGAAAGAAACAGGAAGACCGACGGCAGAGGATTAAGGCGGTTATTTTCTATGATGGACTTTCTTGTAATTGTTTCTCTGAAGCTTCTTGAAAAGAAAAGGCTGTTGTTTTGTCAACATACTTGGCTTAGCTTAAAAAGTGGTTACCAGGCATCTCATATTGATATGTTGGAGGAGAATTTTACAGATCAGATCTAGTCCTATTGGACTCTGTTTAATTTTCTACAAAATTGGTTTTCATTTAAGGGTCCGACACTCTGTGACTTCTACATTAAAAGTCTCGGTCGGCGGTCTGCAATCTGTGAATCTAGAGCTGGAAGTGGCTCTAAAATGGCTCTTAATAGTGGCTAAAAACAATAAAGAGTCAGTTTTTGATATAATTTATTAACAAATACCCTTCTTACAAGCTTCAGCAGTTTTTTTTAAAGAACATTTAAATTTCATTACGAAATGACATTAAAGAACCAGAAATATGCTTTTAGATCTAGATTTCTTGTCATTTAAAAAAAACAAAACAATATCATATAGAACAAAATCCAAACACAATGCTTTTTAGTTCTATCCTTTGTTTTAAAACTAAAAACAGCAAACGTTTTTGATATAGTTCATTAACAAATACCCTTCTTACAAGCTTCAGCTGTTTTTTTTAAAGAACATTTAAATTATATATATATATATATATATATATATATATATATGTATATATATATATATATATATATATATATATATATATATATATATATATATATATATATATAGAGGCAGAGTCTGAGACAACAGTTCAGCAGTCTGATGGCGGTGGGGAAGAAGCTGTTGCAGAATCTGCTGAGTCTGCATCGATTGCTGCAAAGCCTCTTCCCAGAGCCGTTTTACCTTGAGCCACAAATATTACATGGCCTTTAAATAAAACACAACTTTATATTTTTGCTAAATATCTGAAATAGGAAATACGTTTGCTGTTTTTAGTTTTAAAGCAAAGGATACAACTAAAAAGCGGTGTGTTTGGATTTTGTTCTATATGATATTGTGTTATTTTTAAAAAATGACAAGAAATCTAGATCTAAAAGCATATTTCTGGTTCTTTAATGTCATTTCGTAATGAAATTTAAATGTTCTTTAAAAAAACTGCTGAAGCTTGTAAGAAGGGTATTTGTTAATAAATTATATCAAAAACTGACTCTTTATTGTTTTTAGCCACTATTAAGAGCCATTTTAGAGCCACTTCCAGCTCTAGATTCACAGATTGCAGACCGCCGACCGAGACTTTTAATGTAGAAGTCCCAGAGTGTCGGACCCTTAAATGAAAACCAATTTTGTAGAAAATTAAACAGAGTCCATCTGATCTGTAAAATCCTCCTCCAACATATCAATATGAGATGCCTGGTAACCACTTTTTAAGCTAAGCCAAGTATGTTGACAAAACAACAGCCTTTTCTTTTCAAGAAGCTTCAGAGAAACAATTACAAGAAAGTCCATCATAGAAAATAACCGCCTTAATCCTCTGCCGTCGGTCTTCCTGTTTCTTTCTGACCCTCAAACCGTCTTTAATGTTTTCTCTTTCTGGCAAAAATGACAGCATAGAAGCTCCTGGTGTCAAAGTTACTAATCAACTGCCTTCATCTTCTTCATTTCCTGTGTTGAGCAAGCTCTGCACTGGTGGCAACAAGCTTCTGTCATCAATAATCCAGATCAGGGCTGAATAATAGATCTGCTCCCATTCTATTGTCAGAGTGTGTAATATCAATTTTCTAAAGCCTTGCTTAGAATGCAATGTTTGCTGGTATTTATATTCCAACTATTAGGAACTGAAACATCGTCAGTCGCTCATACGGAGTCTGGCTGGTACAGGTGACTGTGTCAAAGATGGTGGACGACATCAGAATGATGGAAGAGAAAGGAAGGAATTAGAAAAATGTGGATTTTATATTATATTTATGGGTAATAATAATGATAATAATATTAATGGTATTTATAAAACTACATTTGTATCCATTGCAAGTATGTATAAAAAAAAAAGTGTGTTTTTTTTTTAAACATTAAACTTTTGTTGGCAAATTTTAAAATCTTAAATTCAATAAATCTGATCATTCTGCATAACAGACTAATAAAGTGAGCGATCACCATCAAACCTGAAGGTGAAACATTAACTGAGCTTTTGGCCATTTTTAGCCCGACTCTGACATTCATTTCTAAATGAGCACATGATGTAGTTAGAAAAAGAAGCACTAAGGTTTTAAACTGGGCCATAAAAAGAGAAGAAGAATTACAACTGCGGAGCACTTCATGTTGTTTTAGCTGATAGTGAGCCTCAGAGTCACCAGGAAGTCTTTGCTGCTTTAAAGGCGCTGACTAGACAATACTTCTGGTTAAAGGATATGTCACAACAGCAGGAACGTCTCCTCAGCACATTCAGGCAGGAACGCTGCTCGGCGCAGCGCATCCATCCCACATATACAGAAAACACGAACATACAGCACTCCTGGAATCTGACAGGAACCTGCTCCTTTCGTCGACTTTTTCTAATCAGGGGCCACATAGCGGGGGAAGTTAGGAAGATTCTAAGGGCCCTTGAGTGTGGAGGGCCCCCCAAACGCTGGAAAAACGATGTAGAAATAAGTAAAAATCTCCTAAATTAAGTGTATTTACCCTTAATTTGAGCAGGCAAATGAGACAGTTTGCCAATGGAATGAGTATTTTTACTCTTAAAAGATAATTAGATCATTTGAACTTGAAATAAGTAAATGCAATTGTGTTTTCTTATTTTAAATGTCAATTGTCTTGTTCCATTGGCAAAATATCTCTTTTACCTCCTCAATCCAAGAACAAATGCACTTATTTTAAGAAAAAAAATGACTTATCTAGATTTTAATTGTTTCCAGTGAAGAAGAAAAGATTTGACCTTCTATATTTTTTTCCAATATAAAAAGAAAATCCAGCAGTGAAACAAATGATCTTTGTGTTCTCAAAAAGATAATTTATCCGCCCATGAAACTGCAATAAATGGTTTGGTCCTTAGGTCCTGCATGTGGCATCAGGTCTCCCCGTCTGTCACCAGCAGTTTGCTCATACAGGGGCTTAAATGCCACGCACGCTTCAGTTAACATAGAGATAAAAAAATAAAAAAAATTAACAAATTTGGAAAATGTATAAATAACCAGTAGTGCTGAAAAATCAGGGCCCCAAAGTCTGGTTTTCAAAAAGGAAGAGAAAGAAGAAAGAGGAGAGAGGGAGAAGGCGTCCTATACCGTGACTCCAGGCCAATACCGTGACCCAGTTTTTAAAGTCGTAGGGAAACCATTTTTGAATGTCAAATTATTCTGGCTTAAACATGTATATAAATTTACTCTTTATCAGACCATATTGTTCCAAAAATGTGAAAATTTCTTTAAAAAAATAAAATCTTGTCTTATAATCTGTGGGGGGTTTTTTTTGTTATCTTATGCAGGCCAGTTAGTTCTACATCAGCCTGAACACCTAAATTCGGCCAATCATATATCAACCGTCATCTGTCAATCAACTTTTTCGGTCAAAGCATTTTGATTCATATGTCGCAGCTGATATACACAATGGTTGAAATCAGAATCCTTTCCTTTCCCATTGAGTTGCGTCCCAGTGTTCACGGGGATGGACGTCTGTGTCTTTGGCAGGCGTAGAGCTAACAGAACTGGCAGCGTTGCGAGGCAAGGGCTCCAACATGTACGGCTGGAAGCCTTCTACACCAAACCAAGCTTCTGCCGCCCTGGCGTCCTCTTCCACAACATCTTCGTCCCCGCTTTCCTCCTCTAAATAACAAATGTCTGACGGAGGAGACTCATCCACGACCTCCGACACTAAACTCTCCTCCTCTTGCATGTTTCCTCTGTCCATAGCGTTCCTTGACAGCGTCGTTTCTAAGTCACCAATTTAGTGCTACTTGGTCCCAATGGAATTTCCCATTGGGAACCTGCTAGCACTAAGTTGCTAACTGGTTAGCAAGATGCTTCCCACAAACCGGCCACAATTAAACTTGCTTGCAAACCTTTCACCACAACAATCCTGCCCCCTTGATAAACAACCAATCATATTCCCTTTATTCACTCGTGTTAAGTCGTGCACCAATCTGGAGAATTCAGAAATGCAACGGTTGGAACAGCCGCTTCTCTACGACTTTAAAGAAAGATTTGTTGACTGAATAGTTCAAATTAACAATAGATTATTAACCTGTTAAGTAAAATAAGATATCTGCTGGCTACAACTAAGTTATTCTAAGTTAATGATGAGGACCAGCTGGGTGCTGTCTGAAAGGGAACATACACTATATTGCCAAAAGTATTTGCTCACCTGCCTTGACTCACATATGAGCTTAAGTGACATCCCGTTCCTAATCCATAGGGTTCAATATGACGTCGGTCCACCCTTTGCAGCTAGAACAGCTTCAACTCTTCTGGGAAGGCTGTCCACAAGGTTTAGGAGTGTGTTTATGGGAATTTTTGACCATTCTTCCAGAAGCGCATTTGTGAGGTCGCACACTGATGTTGGACGAGAAGGCCTGGCTCTCAGTCTCCGCTCTAATTCATCCCAAAGGTGTTCTATCGGGTTGAGGTCAGGACTCTGTGCAGGCCAGTCAAGTTCATCCACACCAGACTCTGTCATCCATGTCTTTATGGACCTTGCTTTGTGCACTGGTGCACAGTCATGTTGGAAGAGGAAGGGGCCAGCTCCAAACTGTTCCCACAAAGTTGGGAGCATGGAATTGTCCAAAATGTCTTGGTATGCTGAAGCATTCAGAGTTCCTTTCACTGGAACTAAGGGGCCAAGCCCAGCTCCTGAAAAACAACCCCACACCATAATCCCCCCTCCACCAAACTTTACACTTGGCACAATGCAGTCAGACAAGTACCGTTCTCCTGGCAACCGCCAAACCCAGACCCGTCCATCAGATTGCCAGATGGAGAAGCGCGATTCGTCACTCCAGAGAACGCGTCTCCACTGCTCTAGAGTCCAGTGGCGGCGTGCTTTACACCACCGCATCCGACGCTTTGCATTGCACTTGGTTATGTATGGCTTGGATGCAGCTGCTCGACCATGGAAACCCATTCCATGAAGCTCTCTGCGCACTGTTCTTGAGCTAATCTGAAGGCCACATGAAGTTTGGAGGTCTGTAGTGATTGACTCTGCAGAAAGTTGGCGACCTCTTCGCACTATGCGCTTCAGCATCCGCTGACCCCGCTCCGTCAGTTTACGTGGCCTACCACTTCGTGGCTGAGTTGCTGTCGTTCCCAAACACTTCCATTTTCTTATAATACAGCTGACAGTTGACTGTGGAATATTTAGGAGCGAGGAAATTTCACGACTGGATTTGTTGCACAGGTGGCATCCTATCACAGTTCCACGCTGGAATTCACTGAGCTCCTGAGAGCGACCCATTCTTTCACAAATGTTTGTAAAAACAGTCTGCATGCCTAGGTGCTTGAATTTATACACCTGTGGCCATGGAAGTGATTGGAACACCTGATTCCAATAATTTGGATGGGTGAGCAAATACTTTTGGCAATATAGTGTATATATATATATATTCCATTAGGTTTCATTATAACTTTAATAAAGGACAGATTATTTCTGGTGGTCCTGTTGCCTGGTCTGGTTGGTAAATGTAAATTTTCAGCTCT